>JBBDHG010000047.1:1352500-1502500 GCA_037951165.1 Lophius americanus
TGTGGGAGAGGAGGGGGGAGGGGGCCAGGCTTTGGGGAATCAAGGTCGATGCAAATGCAGCTTTCTGCTAGAATAAACAGCACGGCACAAGTCAAGATAAACAAAAAGTCATTCTTCTGACAGTCGAAGACGCATTATGCTGGTGTGTTGCAGCTGCTAGCAAGCCGTGAATGAGAACAAGATGGGTAATGGAGGGGTGGGCAGCCGACGAGGTGGTCTCCTATGGAAACACATCATTGTCAAGCAGAGCTCTACACAACAGCACAGCCAGGAGCTTGTAAAAACATGTTAAACATTTACTTCCTTCAATTATTCAATAACTGGGTTTGTGGAAATGATAAAGGATGTCTGAGGGCTTCAAGAGCTGGAGCATCAGAACACGAAGTGAGAAAAAAACAAAACAATGAAAGGAGTGGATGAGACGATTATCTTTTGTGAGTCTTGGAGCACGGCTTTAATTGTTCATGTTTGACTTCAACAGGTAATGACTTACTACATCTGCTCAAACAAGGTAGGTACTGTTGTTTGGAGACTTTCAAACTGTACGTCAACTATGCATACAATATCTTGTGAACAGAAAGAATCAAATGACATTTCCCACTTCGGAATCCATAGATTTTGGTATCCTCCCGACATAAGAAAGGCATAGAAAGAAGAGTAGGGGTGCCAAACACTATTTATATCACACTGGGATGCCTGAAATAGGAATCTCTAGCATGAAGTCTAGATTCAAACCTATTATTAGGCCAAAAGCAGAGGAGAGGACGCTTGACATCAGAAGAGTGAGAAGTATGAGGTTTCATATGAATAGTACTCTATTATACCACTACAAACTCAGATAAACTACGACAAGAAGGGAAAAGAAGGCAGATTCCGGTAGAGATGAGAGAGCAGATCCATAATTTCATACAAACATATACCAGTTTGTGTCCGTTGCATGAAGCCATCGGAGGGACACCTCTGTGTAGGGGCCTACTGTGCAGAGACAATGACGGAATGTGCCAAAGTAAGGCAGGCCATGGTATTTTTAGTACAATAAGGGCCAATGGAGACCAAGTAAATAGAGGAGCCTAATGAGTTTAAATCTGGTTGTACATGAATGGAATAGTAACTCTGGGATGTGTAGTCTCTTTAAGGAGTGGTGTGCCACACATTTTCTCGGCGACTCTCCTTCATTTGACTTTGATAATCTCGCTCACATTTGGCTCCTGCCCATTAACACTAAAGCATGAGGACAGACATCAGGAGACAATGGGCCTCTCTCTCTGACCACAAGCTCAACGCACAGCTAAAAGCAGGCTTTGCTTCCCTCAAGCTCATCTTACCAATTAGACCTGTGAAACATGCACATCCACAGACAAACACAACTTCAATCTATCAGCATCCTGTGGGATTTACAAAAGAGCTTATTGTTTTAACATTACTTAAAGTGTGTCATATATTTTTAATCATTTTTCTAAGAATTCATGAAAGGGTTGTTCCCATGGGCATGGGAATGTGAACCTGTGAAGATGAAATGTGTCAGACGTGTTTTCCTGGGAAAACCAAGGTTATCCTTAACGAACCTCTCTAATTAATATTGTCAAGCTACGGAAAAGAGAGGACAATATTATTAGAATGGCTGTGATTTAGGGAGATCTCAACCCATTGGAGCACACACATCCTCTGTGAGCTGACAACATGTAGTATAAATCAATAATACTCAGGACAAACCCTTGGTAAACCATCATTGAGTAAGTTTCAAGTGTCGATGCATTCGTTGTTCTTCCTCTGGGTGAATACTTGTGCGATAAGTTAGAAATGGACGGGTCTTGTAAAACCCCTGCCATTGATATAACTATTAAAACTATTAGAAATTTATCTATAAACATAAGGAGGTGTCAGTAAAAGATCTATGACCACTTTTGTTATAAGTTACTTACAAAGAGATTAAGTTCAGCTATTGATTTTCCAGACACAATACCTAAAACCTATAACTTTAAGTGTTCAGTGGCCGCTTTAGATGTAGACATCTTTGATGTCAGGTTCAAACTACACGATACTTTTGTCTTCACAATGGTCTTTCAATATTCACCAGAAAGGAGCAACCTTCATAGAGTGGCTGCGCTCAGCCTTGACAGTAGTCCTCAGGAATCTGCAGGAAGCTCGTAGTAAAGGAGCCGCTGCTCCTTCAAGTCAAAAGGATTCATTCAGGGGAGTTCGGAAATATGATCAGGATGTCTCAAGGGTGCCTCCATTTGGATGGTCTCTAGACATGTCCAACTGGGAGGTGACCACCGAGGCAGACCCAGAGCTCGCTGGTGGCCTGGGAATGCCTTTGGATCCCAAAGGACGCGCTTGACACTGTTGTTGGGCAGAGTAACGTAGGGAATACCAATCTTAGCTTGTGACGCAAGCCCCGGATAAGCGGAAGAAATGGATGGATGGATGGATGGATCGAGTAGGTGATCATGACAGCGTAACTTAATTTTCTGCGGAAAACTGGCAACAAGAAAAATTTGTCTTTGACCATTCATTCATGTCAAGTTATGTAATGCCGATTAGGAAGCGGGACAAAGGTGGCTACACAAGCACTCTGTGTTGTGCAACCAGTATTTTGTGCAGTGAAGAATAAATAGAAAATAATGTGGATCAATTCCTGGTCCAGTACTTGGAAGAGTTTTCTTGCCATATTTCAATAAGCCATTCTCTTTTATCGTTGTTCCACCTAGCACCATTGAAATCCGTAGGTCTCTTCATTCCCACGTTTGTGTTCACTCTGTCATCCTTTGGTCAACTGCAGAAAAGGTCAGAACAGATTTGGAAAAATATCTGATTCTACAAAACCTTTCCAGCTAGTGTCATGGAGCGTTCCAGACAACATCTTGCTGTTTGATTATGTTAAACTTCAAGAGCCGATTGTCAGTTTTCGCCTCCATTTTCAAGCCAAACCCAGGGAATTTGTCAGCGAAGACCTTATTGTTCTAAAACCAGGCTACAGTCGTGTGTTCTGAAGTCAACAAACAAACAATAACCAACAGACCTTACATGAATTTCAGCATTGTAAGGGAATCAGGCTTTTACAACTCTTTTTTTTGTTAAATACAGCCAGTGTCAGGAGGATGCGTCTCACTATAAAGCAGCACAATGACAATGTACAGTGGCACTAATACAAGGACATAGTTCATCATGACATTTCCTGCAATTCCCAACTGATTAGGGTCATTATGTTGGAGGCCTGATTTATGTTGTCATTTCCTCTCACCGATCCTGCATCAATGAATCTTAATGAATTGGTAAATAAGGGTGAAGATTACACTGTGTGACAGCGCAACATTTCTCACCTTCAACGGCCGAGATTTATGTAGCCAATTAGGGACTAACAGAGAAAATTGGCTGGCAGAAAAATAATATTCTTTATGGTCCAAAATGGAAAAGCATTCTCAGTGAAGGGCAATTGTATTGTCCGTGTTAAAGCCCATGAACCACCCTCCTAACATGCCTTCAAGGCGCACAAGGAGGTTGGACAGAGCATGCAAGCGGGAGTTTGGACCGCTGTGAGGCTGTGTGTCCACTGAGCTGTTGAGCCCGATGGTGAGTCTTTAACATTCAGCGTTGCAAACCTTGTGTGTTTGATCAGCATAAATATACTCCACTATGACAAACATGTTTACCTTCACACTGCAAACATCAGGAAAATCAGACACCATGAGGTGCTGCTTGCCTAATGAAGACATGGGAGCTTTTATCAAGGCCAGCCGTGTCCTTCTGTCAGATATATGCTTCCTTTACACGCACATCAAAAAGCGGCTATGCAAAGAAGCCAAATTATTTGCCCTAAACAAGCCATAAGGCAATGTTTTTCAATTAGCATTTGATGATGGGGAAAGAGTTAGAAAAACACATCCAAATTTGCCCTTTTTTTTTTTTTTTTTGAAGAGCAATATTATACAGTATCCTCTTTGAAGACATCTCTGATGAACACATAGAAGAGAATGTGTACAATATGATTAAGGGGAAATTCTATATTTAATTTCTCATGTGCAGATTAATCAACTTTAGAGATGATTATGGTGAGGGGCAAAACTGTTTTTGTGTATCACGACAAAGCATGAAAGGCTCGTCAGCTTATTAATCTCAACTTCTTATAAGAGCACTTAGAGTTCTAATGAGAGCCTTTATGTTTTACATATTGTGACTAGATTTAGTGCGACGAAGCTTCTCTCCACATCAAACAAGCTGCCCTGCTATTAAGCACAGGGACTGAGGGATGCTGTGTGAAAAGGAGTGGAAAATTAAAGCTGAAGCAACACAGAAAGGGGCTTAATTTACTGGCATGTACAGTATGCAAATGAGATTACTCTCAGCTTAACTGCATCATTTATGTCCATAATAACAGCATCATCATTACAGGCCTCAAATTAAATTACATTGTAATTAGCATATCAAAGTGATTGTTTAAAGTTTAAAACAAATACCCAATTTTGTTAATGAACATCTGTAATCATCATGTAGCTTCTGAGTGAAAACATCCAAAACAAATATGTGTTCTGGAGGGGAGAATCTCCCTCCCAAATGTCTTACCGTCTGTGAGTGTGCATGTGTGTGTCTGTGTGTTGTAGTGATGTTGGTAGGATGGGTGGGGAGGGAGTTTTTTACCTAGAGAGCTCCACACACTCAGGATATATTTCCCAAACTCCAGGAGATCAAAGATCCAATTTCCCACACTTGCCACTTCAGAAGCTCATCAATAAAATACTAATCATTTCACGCCTGATTCCGAGAATGAAGCTGCAGCCAAAGGCTTAAGGAGACTTCCATATCAGAAAAAAAATGCTTTTGCACTGAATGTCTTGACTACTGTTGAATGAGCACACACTCCTGCATAGACACATGCATAATTTGCACTCAAGGTTTATCTATTAGCTGTCCCTACTTTTTTCCTGGCAAACAGCGTGAGTTTCAACATCTAGCTCCGGAGCACGGAGAGCGCTTCCTCAGACCTCTGACACAAACCACACGCACCTCATTTCACGAATATACACCGTCCACAATTAGATGAAGCTCATTTATCAGCCAGATATTATTAGTATCTGTCAGAATTTATGATTCAACACAACATTAAAACTTGATTTCAGTGCCAAGTATCAAGTCTTTTTTTTTGCCAAGTATGTAGCTACACTATCACAGAGCCACACATGTATGTGGTTTTCTTTTTGTCAGTATGGCCACCAACAATACTCCTCTGTCTTCGCTAATAATTTAAAAGGAAAAAAGGCGGCTGTGGAGTACATTATCAGACACTAGTCAAATTTTGAAGAAGTGGCATCTAATTTTATTCATTAAGAAATCCATTAAAAGAACGTATTCCTTGCAAGTATGTAAAAGATGTGCCTTTCAAGGTAGAGCTGGGGCAAATCCACTCCATCAGCTAATGACGGCGCTCATTACACGGAGGAGCTGGCTAATGAAGGCGCCGTGGCCAGCCAAACCCCCCACCCAGCATAAAACCCTATGAAATGCTAATATCTCACTTCTAATTAAAGGATGCTAAGTCCAAATGCACCTTCACGGATACTAGCTGGCAACATAAATTTTATTTTTCAACACTACACTACACCCAGAGATGTGCCTGAGCAACATTCCATTAATTCACAGTTAATACCCCCACTAGTCCTGCGCTTTCCTTGCCACCTTCCTGTCATTACCCTCTCTCCCCTCTCAGCGATATACGGTGAGTAAGAACATCATTACACTCTCTAGGAGACTTTGGTTTCTTGTGTTGTTGTCCACAAATTACTCTAATGTACTTCCAAAAATAAGAACACATGGAAACAACAGCTTTTTTGTATGTGTCACTGGGTCAACGATAAAAAAAAAATTCAAAAAAAGAGAGAATAAAGGGAAGTGTGCCCTGGCTGTTGCACCGGAACACATTTATAGTGTTTACACATCTTTGCCTGTAAATATGTTTACAAGAAAACCTTCAGCCATTCTCTCAGACTGACCTCGTAGCCAATAAACAACCCCTTTGAAAAGTTCATTAACGTCAAAGAGGGTATGGTCTCTTTGTTTCAAAGGAAAACAAGAAAAGGTCACTGCCATTAGCTTGTCAACAAAATAGATCCACAAACAAAACAGTTAGAAAACCATGGATATCAAATCTTTCACAGGAATATTGTATATATTCAAATCCAGAGCCGCATAGCAGTGATTCAGTAACTAACGCAGCAACAAAAAGGCATTACACACAAGCAAACTAATACTTAGGACTACAATGGTTGCAAATAAATGTAAAAAAAAAAAACTGCACAAAAAAAATAAAAAATACCTGCCTTACCTTATGTTGATAAATCAGAAATTGTTTCACATTAACTGCATCATTTGTCAAAGGGGAGCAGTAAAATGCACAAATTTAAAGGTCAGTGTTAAGAACATATCACATGTCGTCTATTTGATCCTGTCCCAAGGATTTTCCTGAGTATTTTCTGGCTCTGTGTAAATCACGCAGTCTGACCTTCTACATTCCTCATGCTCTGTCCTCCCATTCATCCACAGACACAGATAATACTAGGCAAATATCATAAACGTGAGGATTTTAGGATTGAGGTGAGGCTGCCACCATTTTGGACCAACTGGGGAAATGAAAGACCATGCGTCTGAAAGAACCCTATTTCCACTTAATGCCAGACTAACCTGCAGTGAGGTTGCTTGACCCCAACGCCTGGAAGCCTTTATATTGACAATCCATGGAGAATACTCCCACATGATTGGCATTTCAGCCACCGCTAAATTTAAAGACATTTTCCCCTTAATTTGTTCTGATAACAGTGTTCATGCACATCTGCCCACATCTGCCCACAACTGCCAACAAATGCCTTGCTCAAAACAACAACTGTTGCTGCTACAAAACCAAATGTTAATAAATGAAATCATTCCTTTTTCAACATGAAAAAGGAATTCACACAATTTACTACTAACTACAAATGATCTCATTCTTTTTCTTGACTCATCCAAGTGTCATGAAGGGCTACTATGTGGCGCAAAGATGTCGCCCATTTCAGCTTCAAGCCAGGGCATGACCTGCAGCTGAACCGGCCACTCGCTCGGCCACAGGGAGGAGAGCAGCAGCCACTCCAAACAAATCAGCCCACCCCCTGATAAATAACTTAACACAGCAAACAAAGGCCAATCAGTCAACTTACAAAAAGCTAACACTGGGACAGAGACAGAGATCGATGGACAGATACGGACAAAGAAAGATAGAAGAAAGAGAGAGAGGACATGAGAAAGAGAAGAAAGGTGGGGGTACATGGTTAGGGCAACGAACAGTGAAGAGAAATAAATATCACACTGGAGCCTGAGCCAAGGAGCGTGGAAGGCCAAGTACTGTAAGTCTGAAAGCAGGGCTATTTTGCCGAGCTGTGACATTTGTTTCTTATTGTCTAAGTGGCAGCTGAAAGAGTCTCCCTACGAGGGCCCCTCGGCTCGGCTCTGGGCCGCTTTGACAGGGAGGTAACCATATTAGGACGTGTATGGTAAAGTAAACAATAACATAGTTGCAATGAGATGGAAATTTTTCAGCTAATGGTGTTTGTCATTCCTGTTTTCAGTGCACTGAGCAGCCCAGTGTTTTTTCTAGCTGACCGGAGAGACTTTGTTTATGAAAACAACGCAGGAGCCAAGGCTAAAACCGGACCAAAAGAAGGGGGAAAACTGTAAATAAATATGAGTTTTAAAAAATGCCTGCACTTTTTTCTTCTGATTACATAAATAAACCCACAATTGGGTTGAAAGAGATTTTCACGTTCAGTGTACCTCCAAGGCCATGTTCCGAGGGAAGAGGTAAATCTTCAAAATCGTATTCACTTCTGTACTTTGGCCTTTCCTCCATGTTAATTCACAATCTGTCACAATATACTTAAAACTCTCGCTATAGTGGAAACACCTGGAAATCAATTTGGTCTAACTGGAAGGTAGTAAATCATAATCATAGCTTTCTGTTCAAGAGAAACAGAAACATGCTATAATTCAGATGTCATCTAAACATTGTGTTTGACTACACTGAAATTAAATATTTAGTAAATGATAATGGAGGTAAAGGAAGGTGCTTTCTGATGTTAAGATACCTCTACTGTACAATTTATTTTAATAGCCTACCTTACGTCAAGGAAATGAAACATTCAATGTTGACTCAACCCCTTCAGCCTCTGCAGGCGTTGGAGTCGTCATTCATTGGTCTCTAACCAACCAACCACGATGAGGTAATTACCTGTAACTTCTTTTTGTCATTTCTTTACATTCTAAATTCACCGTTCTTCCCAATGTCTTGTTTAAAGGTAATTGTGATTCCTTTCTGAAGACTTATTGACACTGTGTGTTTGTCAATTCAAGGCATCCATTGTAGTAGACGTCGATGATGCCCAATGAACCCATGTGTTGAAAAGATAGAAAGAAAAAAGTCAAACTTTTGTACTGGAGAAGCCCAAATATGATCTGGGTAAATTTTCTTTTCGGCTCAGTGCAAAAACAAATCAGGTATGAAGGGGTTAAAACACGCAGATGATGAAGAACTTAACCTTAGATCAGGTACGGTCGAAATTAAGTGAAAGTCTTTGGATGTGGCCAGGACACACCTTTATTTAAAAGCATTTAACTTGAATTGAATTTGAATTTAACTTTAATTGAATACTTGTAATCAAATGTTTTATTTTTTACAGGAAACCACAAACCAAAATATTGAATTTATTTAAACTTTGACCCGTGATTTTGCGCCTTCGTACACGAGTAAGTTATGTTGGCATTATTGACCTTCATTTGATCAGAAAACAACAAATGTCCAAACAGCAGAAGCTATCATAACCTGCAATACAACAGAGGAATTGGTAACAAAAAGTTTTAAAAGGGAGGGGAGGGGGTTTACAGTACTAATGAATTCTTTAAGATGTGTGAAGGTAGTGGCCATTGTAACCAGCTTCTTAAGTATGGCTTAGCGAGCTAAACACCTTGAACAGCTTTATCCTCCTGCAGTGACTCTTTATTAACTATTTACAACTATTCACAAACAATCTAATATGTACAATCTCACTTATTATGCAGTAGGTAAGTGCGATAACTTGGGACACTATTTGCAGTTTTCATTTGCCTCACACTGGGCTGACATGATGCAGTAGCTCTTATAAACCATTTAACTTTTTATTGTGTCGATATTTTATATTCCCCTTCAATTTTGTTTTTCATTTTTATTATCGATGTGAATAGATGTGTGAGCTTCACTGTGCCTAAGTATGTATTGTTTTTTTTAAGGCAGTGGTCAGTCCATTCCAATGATCAATGATAATAACTTGCAAAGTTTTGAAGTTATTTAAATGAATGGTGAACAACCCAAAAACGGCAAGGGGAAGTAAAACTCAAAAGTAAAGAAAAGAATAACTGAGTTCTGTGAGTGACAAGAGCTAGCATGTGTGTGACTTTTATCGAAGGCGGCCTCTGTTCTGAATCACAGTAATACCACAGGATACAAGCTAACAATGCTCTAGTCAGGTTTAAGCCTAAAACTACTAAGGTGAGTTAGGATATTTTCTCAGGAGGCGTGTCCTCAGGTCTGTTAGACTAAACATAGACCCTACTCAACATTTCAGCTACTATAGACCTGCATGTCATCCACAAAGAAGATCTTTTGTAGTCCCCCAATGACCATTCCAATGAATCTTTAATTACTCGTCAGTATTGAAAATATATCTTAACGTTAAGGAATAATAAACCGTGAATCAGAGCAACACTGACTGAAGAAGTAGTTGATGTTCTTGGATTAAAGGGCTCAATTTCTCACACGTTTGATCAGTGAGCAAAACTATTTTAATGGAATATATCTGTCATTCGGATTTATCTTTCACTACTCACTTGGTCTCCTCCCTTTTCTTTGGCTCTTTCGCTGGTTAAGAAAATGCATCACTGCATGTTTATGTACGTGTGAGAATGGAAAATAAAGACTCAGATATTTTCCAGACCTTTTGAATAATATCCTACTGGTGATTCACTGGCCAACTATTCTTTAACAGTCTTCAAAGTAAAAAGTGTGCCAATGATAACATGCATTCTATAGACGTATTAGTCTATATATAATCAGCTATATTATGAAGTAAAAGCAGACGAGCAACTCCTCCACTCTTGGCCTCTCCTCATGTTGACTCTCTGTTATTTGGTTTTTAACAACCTCGCTGCACCACTCTATCTCTATCTCTCTCTCTCTCTCTCTCTCGTTTAGCCTCCTTCCTAATCTCCCACCAAAAATGCAAGCTGTTTATTTGAGTATGGCTAAAGCCATTCTATGAAGTAGCCCCACCAGGTGCTTTATCCCTAAAAGGGATTTGTTTTCTAAAATAAACTGAGAAAAGCTATGCCCTGCCAAAGTGATATTTACCATGACAGCAGATGATTGCAATGGTCAAAACTATCCAAATGAGAATCATCGGGCCTTGTAGGGAACTTTGTGGAATTTCCATACATAGTCAGGGATCTCCTCTGGTCAGAGTGGAAATCATAAACAAATGTTCTTCAAATGCGTCATGAGACATATAATGTATAACATTGATTTTGGAAGCCGGGACTGCATGCACATTTATTAAGTTATTCCACCACTAACAGTCGAGTATATTGTTTCGCAGTGAAGGCAGTCTGACAGATGCCGGCCTTGGTTACCAAAAAAAAAGAACTCTATAAGGTCTTTTTGCTCAGAAGACAACAAATCAATGCTGGTTATTAGTTCTATTTCATCTCTTCTGAGGCAGAGACACAGGGCCAAATCTAAAAAAAGACAGCTCTGACACCTTCTCTCACTTCTTTGATTTTCTTTTCATCTTCCTGTAGGACAACTCATCTGTGGATGGAATTTGCTTACTTCAGTCGCCTCAGTCAATCTCACACAAAGACCGTGTCACGTTAGCCGTCTGCACCTTGTTGCGGGCTGACATTATCAAAGCTCCTCAGTCTCCTCCGCCGACCAGAGTTTATACATCCGTCAATATGTTTCAGACCAATAGAAGACACGTCGGTCTGTGGGATGCTGATAGAAAAAGAAATTGAAACTTGCCAATTGTGGCCCCCCACCCCCACCCCCCAAAAATACACTTCAAGTAACTTCACGATAACACATCTGTCAACATTATCGGGGGAATTCTCTCTGCGACAGAGCGGAACATAATTTACATTAAAGTCTTATGAGACACATTCTACTGTGTGACATAATATATCCAGCATAAGGAATGCGTTTAACTGTGCAACCTGTTTAACCAGACAACATGAGGCGGGCGATCTGCCAGAGTCTGTCCTGAAAGCAGGTGACGCATCCGTGGGAGCAGAGCATCAGATAGGGGAAGAAAGAAGTCGGCCAGGTGAGGGTGTTTAGAGGACTGTGATACATCCTGCGATCTCAATCAACAGGAAGAGGCAGAAGTATGCTGTCACTTTTACGCCTCTGCCTTGTATTCCATTGTGACATCTTTGTAGGGATGATAATTTTTCATTTTCACGCTGCCTTGCATCTATTCTGCCTGTCAGTGTTTTTAACTACAGCAGCCAAGCTTAGAGACCAGATTACGGTACTTACAGTGAATGAAAAAACACAGCAACAAAACTGCCAGTGACAGAAACGTTTAACTTTCTCGCTAGAAATCTCCCCCATGTGGCACTTTTTGCTGCAGCGAGTTGTTTATTATGTTCCAAAGCCAGGCATAAGCGATTAAAGGAGCTCTTAAGAATCAAAGTGTTATAAATGCATGGAAACACAGCCGGCTGTAAATGCCACAGAATTAGAAGCTTACCAAGCCTAATACTAATACATGGCAATTTTCAGCTTGATGCTGATATAAAGAAATTACTTTTTTGAAGTAAGCAATAAATGCAGTCAAGGGAACTATAACAGAGGGCTTATTTTCAGCCCATCATAAATCTGCCCATGACATTTCTGTGGGTCAAACTCATGAATCCACTTGTTTATTCTTAACACTTCCATAAAAAGTGGATTATACAAAGCAACCTCGACAGTTAAAACTAAAGCCATGTATAACAAAGCATTCGTGGTAAAACAAGAATTAGAGGCAACAGTGTTTGGATGAGGGTTTTGCCTCTCTCTTTCATCGATTCATGAATTACAAACCAGGTCCAGCATGAGATGACAACAGTTAAGCACATCTAAAATAATCAGAAATGTATCAAGTGTCAGAATCATTCAGACATCTGCAACGAAAAAAATGTATTTGTTGAATTTATTTAATTTCATCATGTCGAGGGGTTATAAGAAATAAAAGTCTATCTAAATCCAGACTAGATTGTATTTTAAAACTGAATGCTCTTATTATTATTTTGTTCGATTCACCCATATTGAAAGTTTTTGAACTGTGGAAAGAAGCGAGAGCACACAAACAATTACGGGGAGAACATAAAAACTCCACAACAGCCTCAGGTTGGGAATCAAACCCAGAATCATGATATTTGTAACCACCATTCCATCATGCTGCCAACAGAACAAAGATGTGGCAACTGTCTGCACATGTATAGGCAAGACTGAGTATGGAGACTAAGTTGGACTTATTTTTTTCTTACTTCAATAATGTATTAAAATCAATGACATAAGCAAGATTTGAACTTGTAAAAATTACTTGGGGTTCAAATCGTTTTTTTCGTTGAAAGATGAGATTCATCATGTCCATGCAAGCAACGTACACAAAGTCCACATCAGAGGGAGGACGTTTACACTGGTGGACGAGCCTCTAAGAGCTGATTATTATTATTTAGCCCTTCACTTCATTTCAAATTCTTCTTCACTTGATTTGAAAGAAATTAATAATACATTAACACAACGTTTCCACACACAAACACCTGCGCTGTAGAGCCCATTGTACTTTGATAGATCTTTAAACACAGAGGCATGGTAATCCCGTAAGATGCCACAGGGATAGAGCATTAGTGATGGGATCAACATCACATTGGAAAGTTGAGCAAATAATTAGGCTGATGTTTGCCACAATAACATTAATTGCACAACCATTTGTAATATTTCAGGGCTGATCCTACATCTGGAGCTTAGGTGGAACTCACTATGCCAGAAATGCATAAACAGCAAAGTGAATCCTCCAATTCAACTTTCCCCAAGACTCCTCTTTCCAAATGTGGGGGTGATTGTCTGAATCAAATAAAGGAGGATTGTGGGCTGTTTAACAGATTGTGGGAAAGGGGGCCCCGTCTTACTGTCAAGAGAATGCTGCATCTATTTTAACAATGTACTGTACTGTACTCTACTGTATTGACGACGGTCACAGCTGCCTTTGCGTGTTTTTCCAAAGTCTATGCAGAATGAGTTATTATTCAACGGAGAACAATATGTCACTAATGGCTTTTTAGTTAAAAAGCAGAAATTGAAAATGAATGGCACAAACCATTCTATCAAGAATGAAAATTAAATCCTTACATTTCTACCAATTTTCAAACTGTGAGAACATTTTCAAAGTTAGCATTTTTTTCAAACTTAGAATGGAAATAAAATAACATCTATTTGAATGAGCTGATGGAAATATGAGTATGAAAATAACGATATTATAATAGGGTAATTTCCTCAACCTCTGGAATGAGCTTCAAGCTGTCAGGATATCACTCCCCAGTCATTAGTTGTTATCCCAAAATGAATACTGGTGATCTTAATGATACACCTTACATGTTTTATTGCTCAGTAATAGCCTAAAACAAAAGAAAAACACTGCTCAGATCTACAGTCACTATTTGGCACATTGCTGCAGATGTCCTACCTGTTTACTGACAAGTCACAGCATGTTGGTGGAGGGAGAGAGTGCCAGTGAGAGACAGAGAAGAAATGAAACAGACAAAAAATAGAGAGAGAAAGAGATGACGGTGAGGTTGAGGCAGCACCAGACAGAAAACAGACACACTCCTCCTCCTCTGAAGCCCTGAGCTCCTGAAGTGTTAACACCCCCCATGTACACGCGCTCACAAACACACACACACACACAAACACACACACAAATATACACACACACCGAAACATGTAAAAAACTCTGCCACAGTCCAATTCCACCTCACCCAGATGACTCAAACCAAACAGTCACGAAACCTTCTCCATTCAGAGGACAAGTGTGAGAAGAAAATATATGATCTCCCATGGAATAGCTAAAATGCAAGGATCATGAGATCCACGATCCACCGGGGAATCACCCCGGTCGTGTTTGTTAAACATTTATTATTCCAGTTTTTCCCGACAAATGTCAACACGTAAACTAGCTGATAGCTCCAGATTGAACATCAGTGTCTTTAACAAGACAGCATAAAGATAAGTTCTTCCAAACTCCATTGTGACCTTCAAATAACAAATCAACAACATCTCAAACCACTGACGGAACACACCAGTAACCCACCCCCTCCCCACCACCACCACCAACTCGCCCTCTCCCTCTAGCCCTGGACATACACACTCAAAATACAGTACACAAACAAGCAACCACCCTGCATTCAGTTAATTATTAAGCCAATTCAATATGGCATCCACACACATGCATGGGCTGGTGAATGATTGTGTGTTTACCTTCTACAGTGACTTGCTTATTTAAAGCGATCTTCAGTTTCGACGGAGGTAAAACAGCCTCAACGCCCTGCGGACACAAGATGGAGAATAGTTTGTAGCTGTAAAATAATTAGCATAACAGAAAGATGGTGCATGACATCAGCAAAGAGTACACAGGTGAAAACCAGCGTCACAGGTTGCCCACCAGAAAAACAGATCAAGTCTCTGCATTCCTGCTTACTGAAGCTGTGCCTTCTTGTGCTGCTACGGATGTACATCATCGTCATTATGTTGATCAGATCGGTTCAGAAACCATCTTTCAATTACCATCCCGAACAGTTGTCACTGACACATTTACATGTGTCTGTTAACTATGCTTACAACCACAGACGATAACAGAAGAACAATGAGGCCGTCAGATGTGACAGCACGGTATATTTGCATGACAAAAACCCCACAACTTGCAAACAGAGTCTCATCTAGCTCCCCCCCTGGTGGTGGAAAAAGTATACCTGCCCAAACTCAACGCTCCCTGGGCAGTCCTGATCTGCATGCACAGTTTCCCTAACTGAGCACTCAACCTAGGCAAAGAAAGATGACAAAAACAGAGAGAGGGAAACAAAATCGTATTTTTATGGTAAACTGAGACTGTGGGGCAATATCTCAGGTGCATTTGAATAAAAGCAATAAAGCATATCCAAATACGAAAGGAGGAAAAGAAACCCTTCCAACTCCCTCTCTCACTGATCTTTTCTGCCGTTTATATTTGGCAGTCAAAGCTGTGGCCGGGCGTTTGTGAGAGTGTTTATCTAAAGCGGACTGAAGCACAGATAAAAATACACCGGACCGACTTGCAGAGTTTGAGCATTAATTTTGTGTTAAATGCTCTTGTTGAAAACATGGGTCAACATGCAGCTCGTTCTGAACTCTACTGAGAGTTGAACAATCATCGAAAATGGACCATTCCCACACAACTACCCCATTATTGTGATCCATTACACTTCAATTAACATATCATCAATGGAATCGTAAATCAATGGCCAGTGGTGACAAATGACAGATATTTTCAGTTTCAAACTACTAAACATCATTAATTCCCATCACCTGAAACAGCCCCGGGAGCTAAATGAGTTTACCCAACGCATAACATCCATTTAGATAAATGTTCCATCATTTTAATGATAGAAAATGTGTATCGGAGAGAAAAAGCAAAAACGGGATCCAGATAGCAGCTGCATGCATTTTCTTCTTGTAATATAATGCCCATCTTGTAATACCTTAACGGATAATTGTCTCCATTTCAAACAGCACCAGGCTGTAATATTGCCATTTAGAACAGTAGGGGTGCAGAGAACGTAGGGTGAGGATAAACAAGCCCATGCTGCTTCACCCGGTTGGGTAAACCGAAACCATCACACACTCCCACATTGAGATTTTAGGGAATGGAACCACTCCTGGTTGAGATAATTACCTACCTAGGAGGGTTATGTGCATGCTCAGCGAGAGGTTGGAGCAGGGAATATGAATCAAAATGCAAACATTTCCAAAGACAAAAGAAACTATGGGGCAGATTTCAAGCTTTTGCCAGGAGCATGCTGGAGGTGTGCTGTGATAAATAAAGAAGGAAAATAGGACAACAAGACTTTTGACAAAGAAATTCCCCATAGTAAGCAACGAAACTCCACTTCAACGATCAGATCCAAATAAATGTTTCCCTTCTCTATGCAAATAACACATGCTTCATTGTAACGGTGAGAGGAAAAACATGCAAACAGCCTATTTTCAGCGGAAATGGACAATCAGAAGGGTTTTCTGCTATGGTAATGAACTGCTGTGGTTACATCTGAGCACGAACAAAGACCCATTTCATCCTGTCCACAAACCTGTGAAGTGGACTTCCCTGTTTCGGAGGGGGGGGGGTCACAGTTTCACAATGTGCTCTCTAGTCTCAGGTATGTTATCGCTGCCTTTGGCTTTGTTGCAAGATTGCATGTTCAAAATATGAATTAATACCCCTCCATTGAAATGTACCCAATCCCAACAAAAGGCCCACATTCACTGTGGACAGCTCTTCAGCTTCTCTAATGGACGGGCTCTCCTCTCTCTTCACACCACGCAGACAAAAAGATGAGGACCCATGAATATTTACCACTAAGTAAAGTTATTCCATTAATTACTCTAAGCACACCTAATACTGTATCTGTGGCTACTTCTGTGGCGGCTCGTTAATGAACCTTCACACATCATTACCATATAAATTAATGCTCAGCTCAATGGTTGTCAATAGGAGGCCGCCAGTCGTCTGGTGCTTCTCCACCGTTGATGCGGAAAGTTTCGATCACTGAGTAGCAGCATCTGAATGGATTTACTGTTTCTGTTTATCGTGGCAGCCCTGTGTTTGTGTAAAAGAAAAAAATGTAGTGGCACTGGTTAACACTCCTCAAGGTTAGTAGATCCGTACTAGGAGCATTGTGTTCATAAGAAAAGGGCGTAGAAGTTGTTGTTAGAGTCAGTGATATCTACACACAAGGTCATTGGTGTTTGTTTTAAGGGTGTGTGCAGGAGATTTTCCAAGTCACTGTCTATGTTCTGGAACACATGAAAATCTAAGGCATGACTCACTTCTCAACAAACACAGCTGCTTACTGTATGATTTGATCTGCTAAAAGGGCTGAGTGCACACGATTTTCTCCCTCTTTTTTTCATTAAGGGCTGATTAAATGAAAAACATGAAGTCTCATAAAGCCAAAAAGTCAGCATTAACAAAACCTGAAAAACAAACAATGTTCTATTTCTTATGTGATTGGCAGGATCCTGGCGTTACATTGTAAAAACCCACGCAGACTGTAAACAACAGCAGTTTCTGACACACAAACAGACCCAAAACCCACCAATTAAACCAAACTTCAATCCAGTCGGCCCTTATTCTGAGTGCTTTTTTTCTGAGCTTAAAAGGCAACAGAGCAGTCTGGTGAATGTCAGGCCTGTCTGATCCCCCAGATTCTTTGGACCTGCGCTCACATTTTGCTGAGCTAAGAACAAAGTACACAAAGCGTACACAGAGAGCTTTGCAGCCTTAATACCAAGGAAGTGGAATTTCACTCCTAACCCAAAACAAACAGGGCCACACATTTCTTTATACTATTTAAAAGAGCTCATTGAGAGCAAAAAGTCCTATCTGCTTGAAACCTATAGCAATCTACCCTCTGATTTCAGGAAATATAATCTATTGATTAATGAGAAAAGAAGATTGCTGAACTGGACTTTGTGAATTATCATGTCTGCCCAGGGGTCCAGAGTAGAGAGGAGCCGTCAAAAAGTCAAAAAGTCGTCAGCCAGGACCCCACTTGCGCAGTACTGGACATACCGCCAATGTCTAGTACTGCGCAAGTGCATAATGTTCAGCACCGCATGAACATTATGCAATCCTATATCTGTAACCAAACCTTCCCCTCCTTTTCATGTAAGAGGTCTGTCAATTTCACCCGGCCATATCCAGTTTCCACACGTGCCCAGGTACCAGCTCCTCTCCCACCATGAGCCTATTAATATCGATAAGCTGTAGATTCCATTTCCACAGACCAAGACAATGGGCGATCAAGAGTGATGAGTGAGGAGAGGAACCTATACCATCATGCATCACCACAGGGTTAACACTGACTATCACCTCCGACTATGCTGTGCTGACTAAAGGAATCATTTTGCACATAAATTCGTAAACACTTTTGTTTTGTGTCACATGTGTCGGCAAACACACATACATACACACACCTACAGCCACCCACATGAGGGCAACATAAATATAGGCTATATAAAAACAATAGCTGTTTTTATTGTCTGATCTGACTTTTAATCCTATAGAACAAGCTGCTCCTTTAATGAGATTAAACAGCTTGTCAGTTTTGTTTTTATCTCCCATGTTCGTCTCCACTCTCATTGCGATTCAAATGTATTCAAATAAAGAGTTAGACTAGAACTGGAATGGCTTTTAATTGTCAATGAAACAAAGTTTATTTTATCATTTAGGGCCTATAATTTGTGTGTGTGTTTAGTTTTTAAATTATAACCCGAGACACAAAAGTAGGTCTGCAACTAACAGTTATTTTCATTGTGGATGAATCTAACAATTACTTTCTCGATTTGGAGCAGCATGTTCGCAGACCAGCACATGCCCTCTGGAAACCTTTGTGTCTCTATCATAACCATAAATGTCCCCTATGTCCTGTCTAATTCTGTCTCAATCCAAAAAAAAGTCAACATGCCCACACAAACAAACATGTGTGTGTGTGTGTGTGTGTGTGTGTGTGTGTGTGTGTGTGTGTGTGTGTGTGTGTGTGTGTGTGTGTGTGTGTGTGTGTGTGTCTATATATATATATATATATAAATATAAATGTCAAAAACATTTTCATCATTGCATCATTTGATAGAGAATCTGGGAGGACCCAGTGCTATTTTATAATCTGTCGAGTGATTACCATTAGAATTAATTGTTTCATCTCTAAACACAAGTGCTTAATAAATGCGTTTACATCGGTGATTATGTCGAGTAGGTCAATAAGTTGATTTCCTGAAATGTGTCGACTTGTTGTGCTGTTTACTCTCAATGACCACGGCAGCTCCCGCTCAGGAGCATTCTTTAAATGAATCTTGATCCCAAAATAGCTACCCAGTGGTCCACAGTGTGGGAATTCTTTAAACAGAGACGTAAGAGAATATTTCTCTGCACACTTTGTAAAACAAAGATTGTTTTCCAAGTCTCAAAAGAAAATATAACTGAAATATCCAACCTGAAAACGAGACAGGAGCGAAGACGTTGCTTACAGCGAGTTTTGTTTGTTGTATGGTGTCGGTGCATGGGAATTGTCGTTTCGTCCTCATCTAATGTATTTCAGACAAGAACTCAACTAGAACTCCCAGGCGCAGACGCTAATGGCTAGCATAGCAACATCCCTCTGGAGAGTGATGTTGCTATGCTAGCCCGAGAGTTTGTTCATTCACATATAAACTTTGTTGCAATCTGTTACTGATGAGAAAAACACAAGTGCTTTTCCTGTTACAGTCGACCTAAGCCATTGAAGTAAATCAGACTCAATGGGAATTCATTTAAAAAAAGGTTTTTCTATGAGGAGCTGCTCGAGTACAAGATTGAAAGATTAATGGTCAGAGTGACGGTTATTTTTAATTGGTAACCAGAAAATGAATCAACATATTCAGAAAATAAGGTTCAGATTAATCGATTAAACAATTGTCAGATTTACCGACTAATCAAAAAATGATCTAAAGCTAATCCATAAAAAAAAAAAGTTGCAGCACTGCTAATTTTTTGATTAACACTGCAATTTCCCCATTGTGGGACTAATAAAGGTTTATCTTATCTTATCTTATTTTAACTTTTAAACTATTATTAGAATTATGATTTTGTCTCCACACGCCACTGTTTGCAGCATGCAGTCATTACATTGGGACTGAAAGTGAGTAAAACCCTTCCAACACCCTGTGTGCCGACTCTATCAATCACTTGTATAACACACCTACAAACAGGCCCGCACAGACACACACACGCAAAGAGGAGCAAGAGGTGAAGAGATGAAGGACTGTGTGGAAACACAATGAAATCTTTACAGACTTACCCGTGACCAGTCAGACCGCCCTTCATCATTGAGGCCGATTCCCTACAAGCACTGAGTGTTTTGAAATCCACCTCTGAGGAAGAGGAGAGAGCTGCCAGTGAAAGTAGCAGGTATGGAGTACTGAAGTGGAGTGTGTTAGTGTGGGTGTGTGTGTGTGCATGTGTGTGTGAGATAGAGAGAGAGAGGAATAGAGAGAGGGGAGGAAGAGGATGAGAGAGAGAGAGAGAGAAAGAGAGACGGAGAGCGAAAGTGATCTAGAGTCCACACTGTACTTTTGAGAGGGACTGGAGGTATGTGGTCTTAACACAACAAAGCCGGTGCCGTGCTCTAGATTAAATATGCAGGAAGAGGCCCAGTTTGCATAAACACAAACACTCAGCAAATGAAGAAGTGACGTGGAGCAGATGCCTGCTGAGAGCCCTACCTGTCCTGGCCTCTTTTAATTAGACAAGAGCAGGCAGAACAAATGAACATCAACACGGTCACACAGGAAAGAAGAAAAGGAGGAGGAGGACGGGGGGAAATATCCTTCCTCAGCTCTCAAAAATGTCCTTAATGAGAAGCACAGACGTTTATAGAGAAGCTGTAAAAGGCTGCACACATATCACAGTTGCAAAAAAAGATTCAACTCTCAATGATTATACCGTCAGAGACTTTGCTAATTACTTTGCCAATATTGCTTTTGTTGATTTTTAATAGAACTAGGTGAAATCTGTCTGATATAAAAGAAAAAATTGCTTAAGATGCAAGTGGAGAATGAATCATTCGATATACATAATTACAACTTAAAAATTAATTTAAATGTAAAATATCATCATTATTTTAAGTAGGTCATGTTTTGGATTTTATTAAATTATGACATGAATAAAAAAAAAATGCACCTTGTGATACTTCCATTTATCTCAACACATTTTCAATGGTAAAAAAATAAAGAATAATTATAATACAAACGTCTCTCTATCTTCCTCTTATTCCCTCCATCTACGTAGCTGTCTCACCCTCTGTTTCCCCCCCCTCATTTACAGGACAGGAATGCAAAAGCATGGGGGGGGGGGGGCTCTCAGCCAGGAGAATGGGAGCTGAGCCCCTCCAGAAAATCTGTCCAGTGGCGTCAGACTCTGAGTGACACATACTGATGTGGCCAGTCAAATATGTCATTTTCATGTGAAACCTTCTCGAATGGATCAGGGGTGAGGGGAAAGGGGGCAAGGGGTGAAGAACGTTAGGAGAAGGGAGGCCGTAAATGGGGAGAGAGGGAGAAATTGACAGGGTGTGAGAGAGAGAGAGACAGAGAGAGAGAGAGCAAGAGAGAGGGGAAGAGCAGAAATGAGACCTCTGGAAAATAAACAGGGTGTAGGGTTTCAAAGGCGAGGGGGACACAGGCATTCCATTGTTCAGGCCAATTATCAGTGGAAAATAATAACAACAGATGGATCCAGAGCGGCCAACTTGTTCCGGAGCACCCTGGCGCTGGAGAACAGATGATGAAATGTGAGAGTGCTGTTGAAGGGGTTGGGGCGTGTATGTGTGTGTGTGTGTTTGGTTGTGTGTGTGTGTGTGGGGGGGGATGTGTAGCGCTGCTGCCTCCTCACAATCACACACACGCACACAAAAAGAAAAGCTGCACAGCACCAGATGTGAAGGACAGTTTAATATGTGCTCTCTGGCCACTAGTGCCGCGCGTCTCCAGCATACCAGAGGATGGTTCGGTTAACCAACACCTCCGTGTGTTCAAAGGGGGCATCTGAAGTCAGATGACACACATGGCTCCAGTGTTGCCGTGTGATAAATTCAAATCTGTGCATTCCTTTTATGTTCAACAGAGCAGGATCATCTGATGGCGAACACATGCTGTTAAGTGGAGTGCTATAAGAGCATTACAATGTGGAGTCGTTACAATGAAGACAGATACGTTTGCCCTGGATTTTCTTTTATTCAAATCAGCGCGTCTCCCATATGACCTGTTGTGATGTTCTCATTTGATGTTTTCCTGCGTGCCTCACGTTCACAGGCGGTCAGATGCCACGGCGCGGAGAAGACGGACCTCATTGACTCTGGTTTCATTCACAGAAGCCTCATATCAGGCAAACTGACGAGGAGCGGAGGAGGGGGCTGCAACCTTAAAACAAAACCAATTCTCTGTGTGTCTTGTCGAGGGTGGGAGATGTCTGCAGATAGCGGCACAAAAGATTTGCCCTCTCGTTTCACAAGAAAAGAGAAGTTTTCGTTTCATTAACTCCAGATTAAAGCGTAATTATCTCCCCACAGACTTTAATCACCAACAGAAGGATAATAGAACAAAAAGGAGCTTCTTCGTCAGTCCAGTTTTTTACAGTGCTGTTGTTCTTTTAACACTCACATCTGCACTTAAGATGAGTCAATCAAATAATACAAGATATTCATGATGACATGTTAAGTCACACTTCTAAATATTGTCGGGTGCAGAAAGAGGAATACTTTGACTATAATATAATATAATAATAGCCTCCTATGATTGAGAGTACAAACTTTTTCTGTTTTGGCTTTTTGGCCTTTTGACCAACGGAGGTCAGAGGTCAACATACGCACATAGAGATGACTCAAGTGGTGAATGACTGCTGGAAAAGAAATCAGATTTAACATCACGCCCTCATAGATTGTAAATAATCTAAATGACTAAGATTGCTCCAAAGTGATTGTGATTCCCCCACATGATAAATCCCTGGAGAAATGCACATAATGATTTCAATGGGAGAAAAAAAAAATAATGGCAAACTTTGCCTAGATTTAATTAGCTTATGAGAAATAATTGCCATTAGCAAACGTCGTCAAATGGGGTTGAGGGTTTAGCAGTGGGAAAAAAAGAAGTCATATTTTTCGGTCGATGAGGAGACAAAGGGTTTTCAAACAGGAACTGGCGGCCCATCAGCCCTTTTAGTGCGCTGAGACTGAGGTCGAGTTAATTAGACTATTGTCATTTTAATCAGGACAGTTCTGCGGCCATCACTTCCTGATACAGTCAGTGGACTTTAAACGGCTGAGGGATTTTTCATGTGTGTGAATGTATGTGCGCATGTGTGTAGTGTACATATGTGTGTGTCTGTGCGTGTGAGAGTGTGTGTAAGGCCGGAGGTGTCACCCAGCTATGGGTTATAGAGCATGGTCTGGTTCTCTCACATGCTTAGAACATTAATGAGCTGGAGACACAACGAGGAAACAAAGACGCCCGGAGGATCACCAGGGGAAACTACTCGCCTCTGCTCTACTCATGTCTCTGTTCATTTGAAAATAATTTAAATATCAAATATTTGAAATAATTTGCTTCTCCCTGGCTATCAGATTTTGAATAGAGAGTCTTTCATGTCCTGGTTATTATGTTCTTCACTGGCATTAGCATTTAAAACATAATTAATGTCACCATATTTTCTAGGTGCTTTCCATTATGTTACAATAATGGTTTATTTTCATCGGTTTTCCATATTTTATGAATACAATCGGCGGTTCAGAATAACCGACCAAAGAATGACAAATGATACATCAAATCTATGCTGAGTATTATTAAAGCTGGTTTTAAATGAAAACGGACAGACTGTAGATTTAACGCTGTAGGCTGGCTCCTTAAATTAAAATTTAAGCACCTAATGTTAAAAAAAAGAAAGAAAGAAAAATAGGATTAAGACTGTAAAGCAGATAACAGCCTCTCCTTTGAATTCAGCCACACACTCACAGTTAGAGAAGGGAGGAGGGCTTCAAGAGGGCTGCCAAAAGGGCCGACCCAATATTATCACCAAAGCATCTTTTCAGCTTTCCCCCTGTCCAGAGTTCAGGTCAGCTCTGTACAAGGTGACGATGATAACCTGCAGACAAATGCTTGAGAACTTCCCCCTGTGACACTGCCGTCTGCGCCGGGGCCGGAATGGCAAATGGCGTGAGCCAAATGTCTAAGTACAAAGTCGACCGGTGAAATATTTCATATTCGCCGACCTCAAGGGAGGCTGCGTGAAAAAGAATCGTAGCACATTTGACTCCATGCCACTTTTTACTGGTCTCTGTTTATGATTATATTAATAGTTCCATAAATTCATCGTTTTTAACATTACTCATTAATATTTCAGAGGGAGTTAATATTAATCTGATCAGAAATTATCTTCCTTCAATAATTCAATATGCGTATTAATAATTCAATAAAGAGAATATACAGCGTGTTTTAGGGGAAATGGAGACATTCAATAACTTCATGTGAGAAAAATAAAGTCAAAGAAGTCACGCGACAGCGCCACGCTAGCTAAATATAGGAAAGGCTAAATTTGGATTCCAGTTTGCACATGCTAGCTAGTAAAGCTAACACAGTCCACAACAAAAGACGCCATGTGGAAAAACTATATCAACATTCTTGTTTCACCTTAAACAGCTTTTTAATCCAAATGAAGTGAATGAAGTGACTAATGCTGAATCTGCTTGTGTGCATGCATGGATAAGAAAGACTTGCGGTTGTTGAAGCCTCTGCCCCATTAAAACCCCCGAACTGCTCGAGTTCTTCCATAAGAGATTTACAGGGATTAGATGGTGAAATGAAGACCTAATCTTTATTTGACAGGAGAGCCAATCTCTGGCTCACTGGTCAACCCTGTGCAGTAGGGCCCTCTCTCACAAGTCAAACTCACTGCTGAGGCTCATTTAAAACCATATTTAGGATGTAACTTGTGCCGCGTATGATGTCTCAATCCAATTCTCACACAAAAACAGAGAAAAAGTGTTCAAGAGAGACGTATGCAGGTGCGTAGTACTAGAAAGACTTGTTCAATAGATGATGTCCTGGATTGGGTCACCTGTATAGGACTATGTCTTGATGGCTATTTCCTTCTGTAATGCTCCTTCTTTTTTTGGTCAGAGCTATGCTTGATTGAAAATCCAACCAATTTCCATGTGCAGTTTAATGACAGATTGAGAGAGATATTTCATGGAGATGTATAGTTGAGACTGATAAACTATTAATCACACTGCTGGACAATGACACCGGCTAAATTTAAACACAAAGTGAAAAAGTGTCAAGAAAGAGCCTCCCTCGTTCCATTCATTATTCATTACTCGGGGCTGTTATTGCATGTAGAATTAAAAATGGGAGATTGTACTTAATTACAGTGTGTGTTGGTGGTGGCTGCAGATGTCACAGCTTGTACTGGCAATCCTTCATTATGTTTAACCCTGTCATATATTGGCATCGCATTCTCCTGCCTCTCATCCCTTTGAGTCTCTGCTAAATGTTTGACCTACAGAATCACTGCCAAGGTGAAGAAAGAGGTGGGTGTGAAAAGAGGAAGAAAAGGATAAATAAGACCCCTTTACTGTAGATATCATCATCTTTTGAATAAGAAATTCTAATTCCAATTCTGGTCTGCTTTCTTTTTTATCTGTACTGTTTTATCATTATTTTGGCTCCGTCTTGAATGTTGAAAAGAACAGATTTTTTACTTCACGATTGTTCAAAGGACTTAAGTATTGTTTAATCATCACTTACATTATAATTCACTTTAACATCTGAATACTGATTTTTTTTAACCGTCTATGTAAACACGTGACATCTTGGACGCATCATTAAGACCACGAGCAAAAGTTCATCGCTTTAATGGTCCAGTGTGTAAACTTGTTAAAAAAGGGGATATTTAGGGTTGTCTCTTTGAACAAATGGAAAATAGTTCTCACAACTAGGTTATTTTTTGTTTATTTTCAGCTGACAGGAAAAAATATTTTTTTTGATCTTTATTTAGAAAAAGCCTTTTTATCTCCATGGAGCCGGTCGTATGGAAGCTGCCGTGTTAGCACAGAGGTCTGGAGGGAGATTTCAGGTTTTAAGTTGTAACTGTGTTTTGACAAATGAAGGGTTTATACTTATTTTTTAGAACAAGGAAAAGCAACAGAGCACCAAGCCTCGCCGCAACCATGAATACTCATGTTTAGATTTAGAATCCTCTGGCAGCACGGAGGATTCAACTCAACTCTGCGCCACCCACCCTCCTTCCCAGCCGTCGCACAGGGAAGGAAGCTGTCGATCTTTGTCCTGAGCTTCAGAACGCCCCATCGAACCCTAATTCCTTCTCAGACTTCATGGGCTGAGAGCAAGCTCTCCTCCCAGGGAGCGATCTCTCCAGAACCAGCAGTCGTCGTGGCCAGTCAGTTTGATATCAGCAGTTGAACTAGACGGACCTCACCAGAGAGCGCTCTTACCCCCCTCAACTTTCCTCTCTGTTGGTGCTCCGGGTAAGATTATGAGAAATCCAGGTAGAGAGGGAGAGGGCGGCACAATTTTATAACACTGGACATTCACGTATTCAATATTAAAATTAAAGTTTTTTCATTAATAAAAGGGAATCAAACTCTCATTGGTCTCCTTTCTTTTTCTCATTGATTTATGACTGTATAGCTGTGATCCAATCCAAATCTCAAATTTTCTGATCTGTTGCACTCTTATTATTTGGTACAATGTGAGTTAATGCATTGTAAAATATCTAAATATCCACAATATCAGTTTTCAATGATTTTCTTTTGTTTTGTCTGCATTGCTTTTAAACAGATAGTGTTTTAATTGGGGTGGAGGTGGCTGATGGGTAAGGGTTCAAGGAACAGTTCTAAAACCGTGATATGTTTTATGTTATTTTTAACAAAAATCATTTTGGTCGAGTGATTGATGATCTGTGATTGATCTGACTTAGGTATAATTCGACAAGCTGTTTTTATTACTGGTAGAGCACTCTATGTGAAAGAAAATAGGTAATGACAGTGTTTTTAACTAAAGTGGAGACTTAGTAACGAAGGTGTCGCATTGTGTGAGTTTGGAGTGAGAACATATTGCCACTATCAAACTCCACACTCTGCATGAGCATCAGTGAGTCTTGATCACCCACGACTTTGTGGCTGGTTGACCTATTTAAACCCTAACCTCCGCAGACCAAGAACATCCCACAATATCTGCAGTTATTACAATTGGGATCTTTTGAAGGTCGCTCAAATCATTACTTGTCCATCTCTCCTGCTTCTAACAAATCAATTTATAGAACAAGAGTTCACTTGTTGCCTAAAATATATCCCACCCACTGACAGGTGACACTGTTACCGGATAATCATTGTTATTCTCTTCAACATTCACTACAGAGGAGGAAGGCCGGGTTAACAAAGAAAGTCATAATACTCATTATTTCTGCCTGGGCTTTTAGGTTTTGCCAATCCAGCTCATAAGCCGAGATAACTTGAACTTGCTCTGCAGTACCCAAGGCAGAACAAGGTTCTGAGACTTTTCAAAAGTGACGGAGCAACTAGGAAAAAACACTTTGTGTGACAACACCTATTGACATCTGCATCTACAATATATTTTTTAATATTTGTGGGGATTTTGTTTTCCACGAGTAGAGGCTCTACCTCAGTGGTTTCGTTTTCCGCTATAACTGTAATAAAATACTGTTAAATGTTGATATCTTCCACTCCGGCTATCTGTTTAATTACTAGAGCGGTAGTGGCCCTTATTAGCATATTTAAATTGAAATCTGGTGAGGCTGATATTGATATTATTTATGATAACTTGGTAGGTCTTTATTTAAAGAACTATAAAACAAAGTCTGACCAGTTATCACATGTAATTTTGCTATGACCGGCAGACAAAGGCTTTGTTTGTACTCTTCGTATCTTAGCGTTTCACCGCCTCTCTGACATTCTCCTCTTTTATCACTCGCACCAGCTCACAGCAGCAAACAGAGTTGTACGCAAATATCAAAAGCCATAATACATTATATTGTTTGGTGTTAACATTTGAATATGTAAATGGTGCATTTCAGATCTAGATGCTACCAATTCAATTTCCATACTCAGTACAGTCAGTTACGTTTGTCCGTGTGGCAGATTGAAGACTTTCTGAGCATACAGTATGTGCATCTTTTCTATGCTGCACTGGTTTGAAACCCTGCCACCTCACGTTTTTGCTTTATGCATACTTGTCAACGATGTAAGTTACCTATGTTTAATAAACGACAGCTTTATGTGGCCAAAGATCTGAATATGTGAATCACCCACGTACAGGCCACTTATCCAAATTGGCAAAGCTGATAACCGATATTTACATAGCAGTGTTGCTGGGCGTGATTACTATCGGTACCCCTCACCTCCTCCCCCACGCTTTAATGGAAAGTTGGGATATAAGTTAGTGTGGGTTACAGCTGCCCTCAGGAAAATAGCTCAATTACACCCGTGGATATAAACACTCATGTGGCTGTGGTGAGTGGTAAACAGATGTGGGGTGACAGTCTGCAGTAGGTGATCAGTCAAGCAGCTGTTGTTTTACCTTCATTCATTCACATGATGATGGATTCCTAGCTCTCCCACTGAGCTCAACATGCAGCCACGCTATTTGCTTACGGGGCAGTGGCAATAGCCAGGTAAAGCCGCCGAGAAGATCATTAACATATTCCCTGTGTGAAGCTAATGCCTGCTGCCCTTTTACCGCCACTGTCAAAGACAACAATCAGTTTGCATAAAGTGGGCCTCACAGATGGTTTGAGTGAGATTTGAGTATCTGTCTCCCAGTTCTGATGCAAGGCACTTCTGAAAACTGCACAGTTCTAGCAATTTCTTTCCAAATTGAAAAAAAGAAAGAATATAGGACATCTCAGGATGATGTCACATGATGTTATTTTGTCGAAGTGAACCGTGCATTTGCTGTCACACAGGGTATGGAAAAAGGACATGGCCTTTGGCTGTTGTCTCATTGAGAGCCTACCTGTCACGAGGCTGATATGACGCTCTTTGAATGCGGCGTTTACATATGATCAGAGTTGCAGCAAGCACCCCAGATGACAAAGTGACTGGGGATGTCAAAGCAGCCTACAAACACTGCTGTCCTCTCCGAGACAGGAAGCTTGGAGCAGCAGAGGCGCTGCCTTGTCTCATCTGCCAAAAGCGACCATGTCTGGTAAGCACAACTCTACACCGGACGGCTGTTTTGATTTTCGCCTGTGTGACACATCTGTTGCTTGTCACATTATGTTGTTCCTGTCTCACTAGCTGAGCGCAACCGGGGCAAATGCACCTCTCATCCTTCCGTCTGTGTTTACAAACGGGCCAGCGTGCTACATGTCGTCTGGAAGGTCAGGAGGCCTTACATGATACCACATGCACCTGTGCCGCTGATGTTACAAGCCAGCAATCGTGCTGCAAACATGTGGTACGGAGGCTGTAGGATGTGAGAGCCGTGTGTTAAAAGAAGCACTATCTGCATATAAAGCTTGAGTGAAACTGTGCAGATATGTAAGAACTATTTTTTTTCTTTTCCTATAAGGAAAAGAAAAGGTATGGATATTGGTCACTTTATTATCATTTAAGTGTTCCCCATCATTCTACATTTAATACTGAAAATAAATTATTCCCCTCTCATGTCTAATTAAGGAAATTTGCTACAGCTGTAAATCAAATCCCCATCCAGGTCGCATTCCTCACAATTTGCTCTTTATGGGCTTTTAAAGTGCTCCGTAAGAACATTTCACAAAAACACCAAAAATCAAGGGTATTCTACGCAAGACTCCCACTGTCAGCTATCAGCATTACATGAGCAACGACCATGGCTAATTGGATCCATCCCATCAATCCATCTATGAAGTACAAATGCTATATCAGCAAAAATCAAGTGACATTGGTTCACTCAGCGTACGGCCAGCCCAGCACTAAAGAGCAAGAGAGGTATTTATTAATGGATTGTTACAGTAACTCAGGAGGGGTACATTCACAAGTGCTTCATTTCTCTGTCCTTGTCTCTCCAATCAATATTCAAAAGTGCCTCATAATTACACGTTTAGGATTCATTTACATGCAAAGTGCCAATGCCAGGCCACAAATTGCAGTGGAAAATGCCTTTAGTGAGACATATTTATAAAATTTTCATTTTTCTAACTCTCTTCTATTTGTATAATATTTTTCATTGTGATTATTTTGTAACTATTTTGATAAGTAAAATCATTTCATTCAAAATAAAAGAAACTAGTGTGAGAAAAATTAAGGTTCCCCTACATTTGAATACCAAACAGCTGCCAATTATGTAAATGACATCCCTCTTAAGAGGGTGGGGAACATTTTTGAGATGGCTCATTTACATTGTCAAATGACACAACACAAACTTTCCATTTGCTTTCAAACTGTTTTGTAGCCGTACTAATATAGAAATGATCCTTGTGTGTTGACAGAGTAACACAAGAGCTGCGAGATGGGGTTGGATGGTGTACAAGGTGATCGAACACCATGACTGCCTCGTTGACTGGCCCTGTCAGACCATCAGAAAAGACGCAGCCCTGCCACCACAGCAGGGAGGCACAACCCTGATATGAGGCTCTAATGTATTCAAAGAGGGATCATTTACTTAAGGCTTGCATCCAAGGATCAGTCTGGCCTTCATTAGCCTCAATCTGACACTATGTGAACAACATGTTGGCTTGCCACATGAACACTGCCTACCCCCACCCCTCTAGAACCCCAAACACTCCACTCCCCTCCCCTCTCTGAGACCTGTACACCAAATTCCTCTGGAAATATCACAGGTTGTTAGCATTCCAGAGAGAATTTTACATGGTTGTACACTCAGGCCTTAATTAGAGACACTATTTGATCATTCAGCAGCTGGGCTTTATTAAAAATATAGGAACACAGCAGCCTACAGTCACCCGTAGCTCGAAGTGCAAGAGCTCATAGAATATGATTATTCATGATTAGATATATTCAGTTCTCGTACAAAAAAGCCATAACCAAGCAAAACAGTATTTACACCCAGTGTATGACAACATTTGGATTTGCTGGAAAACCTTGATGATATTGGTCCTTCAGTTTATCGCTTAGGCCCAGTTCAGACCATAAGAGTTTTGCTAAAAAAAAGAAACGTTTTTCTTTTGTGTTTTAAAAAAAGTTAAGTGTTAGTAAAATGGATGCAAATAACTGAAACGCTGTAATATGCATGCCAGGCCAGTAGGTGGTGTTATATCTTCTAAAAATCAACACCACAGAACAACACCACATAAAAATGCTTATTTATACAACACACGAGTGAACAAGCAAAGAGATGATGGCAAATACATTCTCAACAAATGATATTTTAATCTGGCTGGATCGCCACTGTTTTTATCTTATTCCGCTGGATCACAGCTATTAGGCTGAAAACGTAAGTCACACGTGACATTGGCTATGTCATTGCAGTTTGTCGTACTCAAAACAATAGCATTTTTCCTGTTGCCATTGAAGCGGTAACAGTGGTGCTTTTTAAAAGATTAAAATCTATAATCCAGTTCATAAGTTTGCGCTTTCAGTACGCAAAAACGCCATTGAATGAAAACCCAAACCGCAACAAAAAAAAAAAGTAACCCACTTCACACAGTCTTATCAATAAGGTGGGTTTTGTTGTTTGTTTTTTAGTTTTAAATTTTATTTTGTAATTATTTAGAGAAGCTTATTAGAGTCCTATGAGGAAAAAAAGTTGGCTCTGTTCTTCCAAATTAACGTGACGATTAAGTTATAAATTTTGAAAAAACAGAGCAAAGATGTTTGTATATTCGGCAACTGCATGACTGGATGAATGTCAGACGCATCATCTCATATATCTGTAAAGCAAGTCACATCGGTTCTACTGATTCTGGAGAAAAACTGCAATGTCCAGCATATCCAAACGGGAACTCCGTCAGAACGGCCCTCAGTCCTACGGCGTCTGTGCCTGTGTATGTCCACAAACTAATAAACTGGATTTGAATGTAATATGCTTCCGTAACAATAAGTAATAAAAATAAAAAAAATTCAATAGATTAAAATATATTAATAAATATATGGTAATAATGTATAATTCAATATGGCTTCCAAAAATCTTATCTAATCTTATTATATCTGCAATGGAAAATCTTACATGTTTTGATAAATATGCATCTCATATTCAATCATTATTATCTCCACCCTCTGTGAAACCCTAACATGAAAAGATCTCAGAAAAAAGTCCCCAGAAAGCGTCAAACTGCATGTCAGCAGAAAACGCGGACCCGAGGAGAACCGGAGATGTAAGCTACAGTGGATCTGATCAAGGTCGAAAAAAGAGTAGGAAACCAACAGCGGATCAGGGGTGAAGTCTCCCCTGCGTGAAGGTTAGACATGTTTTATGTTTACACTACAGTGCAGGCTTTGAAATTGTTTTGCAGCGCGGAGTCTACCTGGGGTCATTGTTTGTTTTTGACGTGTTTATACACAACACAAGGAGTAATGACTTCTAGGATAGTCAGGGGATGTGGACAACACGCAGCACACTATCTGCAAGTTTCTGTCGCTGTCGTCCAGTTCGCCATAATTCAAAGCGATGAAAATATGAACTGCAGCGGGAAATGAGGGAATCGGTTACCATAGAAAAATTCCCTCTTATCATATCAAAGTCACAACAATTCCCATCATGCTTTTTTGAAAAGGTTTCCCCACAAGTTCGACGAGACACAAGTTGTGTTTCTGTGCTGTCTGACTTACATGAGAAGCACTTACTTTGATCTGGGGCTACACAGGATGTCACCAGTGGAGTCTCCAGGCTGGACCAGCAAGCAGCAGATAAGAGGGGAAGAGAGAAAGAGAGGAGAATAGGTGAAAGTAAAGTCAGGGGGTGGGAACGGTAGAATGGAAAAATCGAGAAAAAGCGAAATGATGTGAAACATAAAGCAAACACAGCCGCCTGGATAAATAGTGACAGTGGAGCCACCTCTGATGCTATCTGGTTAATGGTTGCCCCTCACTCATGTATCGCTAGTGTGAGAGCAATAGTGGAGGGGCACAAAACAGGTCAACTCAAATGAATAGTCATTTAGGCAGGATTAAATAGGTTTCACGGAGTACCTCTTTAAATATCTGTTGATACATATTTAGCATCTCAAATGAGAACTCCCTTGATTAAACAAATAATGACACATTCTAAAATCTGCAACGGAGTTCAAATTAATTTAAGCACTGCACTAATTGCATTTAAACACCGCTCCTCCCTGACCTTAGATCAAGCATTTTTTAATTACTGCCTTCTGAAGACTGAATCCCTGTGGTGTCCACGGCAAAATAAAAACACTTTCACGGTCTTTTCTATCATGTTTGTTTCAAACTGAGCTTCATCACCTAGAATGCCCAGTCATGCTGAAAAAGCTTTTCTCATGGTTTTACACTGGCCTTAGAAATCAGCACACATTAGCACTCAGCCTCCTACAGTTGAACTGTCATTCTGTCGGACTGCCCCGTGCCCCTTAGCCTTAACTCTTTCCCTCCATTTACAAACGTGGAGGGGAAGAAACAGCAAAATGTGTTTCCTGAAAAGCAGGAGAGGTGGAAAAAGCTCATCCTGCTCCGAGAATCACCGCCGCCACACCAGAGCTGCCGCCACTGACCATTCTGCCGAGGCAGCAAAAGTTCCCCGAGAGGGGAGGGTCTGCCAACTTAAACAGTGCTCATTCTCCTCTCTGTGGGCCGCCAGCCGCCCATGTGAGCCTGCGCTGGGCTTCCTGAGGGCTCACTGCAGCTTGAGCACTTTGAATAAAGGTAACAGCAATGTCAGAGCTACTGTAAACTTGCTGGGCCGCCTGTCCTGTCAGCAGGACATTCCCAATCAAAGCAGAAACAACCCCACCTTAAACACAACAGTTCTTTTTTCCACAAGCCCCTGAGTCTAAACTTCCCACGAATCACAAAGCGACTACACCAGAGCGAGGGCAACCATTGTGCCCTGATCTTGCCAAACAAACTGCCGAGAGACCGGGAGTGACATTCAGGTCTGTGGTTTAAAAATATGAGCAATTTGAAAATGATTAGAGTCTTATTTTATTGTTGAGCGTCTGACACCGGAGAGGAAACCAGAACAATCAAGCTGAGTGACTTTTTTTTTTCTGCTGAATTTAGAAACGCTAATTAGTTTTGCTCTCATAAAGGCAACCTGAAAACGACCAATTAGAAAGTGAAAATGAGACGTGCAGAGGAAAAAGAGCTTGTCATTCCCACTGTTTAAGTCGCTTATGCACAGCTTTACTGTGATGACTTTCACACACACGCACACACACACACATACACCCACGCCGGAGATGACTGGCATGCAGCCCACTAAACCTTATGTCACGTACAGACTGTAACCAGTTAATGGCACTTCAAATATCATTTTGCTTAGTTACAAGGAAACGATTGCAAATCTGTATGGCCACATCAAAACCGGGCGTAGCAGCTTGGGCATGCAGATGTCTGAACCATGATGGTGGGGCGAGGATACAGCCCACCAGGCTGACCACTGCACCAGCTGGTTGCAGCTATAGAACTGCCCGCGCCAAAATGTTAGCCCTCACAGGTGCCTTGTTTCTATGAATTTCCCCTTTCAAGGGTACTGGAATAGTTCTACATGTATAAGTGTTTCATGCGTACCTCGGGGGCTGGTATCTTCACATGTAATATCTCACGCACACGCACTACATTCTACCTGCTGAGTCGTGTTGGCTCATGTCTAGCCACTCGTTAGAAATGAGAATAAAGCTTGTGGAAATTATCTTCAGGAATTTCACTGCTATTTCCCAAGTGAACAGTGGTAAGTGTTTCATCACTGTCGGACTAAAGATGGATGGGCTGTCAGTGCCTTCCCCTATCCTGGATGTAGCTCCTGGGCTGGGAAGTGGCTAAAAAGGGCCAGCGCTATGTTTCCCAGACATGCGCCTTTTACTGGGAGTAATTCTCAGATGCCAGGTTGCTGCCAACGTCCTTGCAGCCAATGGCAGAGAGGCCAGTAAGTTCACATTAACTGCAGAGTGTAACTGCGCTGAACATCTGCTCATGAATGAGAGCGCTGCCCACTAACTCCGCGAGTTGAGGCCCGCTGATGAAAAATTCAACATTCTCCTGGCTGGCACGCTTGTTTTGCACAATTCTCATGAGCCCCGAGAATTATATTAAGAGAATTTCAGCACGGCCTGGTGTATCTGAAAGAACAGCTGGCACTGAAAAGGGATCTGCTGCTCGGTGAGAGCTCGGGGACTTCACACGGGATCTGCCTTCTCCTGCCCCATTTGTCCTTGAAGGAAGAAATATCAATGTTAAGCACCCGAGTAATAATAGGCAAGCAGAGGCTACATTTAGCTGATTACACCTCCTATGAGTGCTACAGTGGACGGAGGATAACCGGTGAGGACATGAATCAATATGGACTGGAAAGGGAGTAGACGGAGGGGCAATTGTGACAATAAGTGGCTCCCTCAGGAGACCTATTCACTACACCTCTCCTTTGTCTGACTTGTTTAGCTCATGAAACTGTTAACTAGGAAGGATCTGCCCCTAAACCCCACAATATGGAATCAGCCTAATCAGAAACAGACGTTTCCTTTTCAGGGGGCGAATGCATCAAAGACTTTGGAAAGTGCAAGTCCCACAAACCTGTCCTTCATTTGCTGCAATTATGTGCCTCATAAGTTTATAATACAACCGAGAGAGAAAATGTATGAAGTACATCATCTATTAGTAGCCCGGTTTTATTAAGAGATAGAATATCCTCACTCTCATGTATAGTTACACTCTCTGTCCTCTACAGATGATGAAATAGTTTCTCTGTTTTAAAATGTTGAGTTTAAGGAAGTCATGACTCACTGGCACACACTAAGAATAAAAGATTACCACACTCTGTAATTTCACTTCTGTCTTTGTATGAAATACAGTAAATAGATTTCTATTTGTCAAAGCACAGCCGAAGTGTCAAACAGAAACTTTTAACTCATGGCTGGTATTATGTTAATCCAAGCTCTTTTCATGGAACATACTGAATGAAGTGGCAATAGCCCCAAAAAATGATCTGCAATTTTGAGTACAAGATTGCCAGTGAAAATCCAGAGGATGACTGGAGAGAAGCTCATTTAGCTGGTGACAAATTACAGCACTTTGTCTTCCTGACACAATCCCTCCTTCATCAAATGTCCAACTTCACATGGAAATAGGAAATCACACATTATCGCACTGACAAACAATTACAACCATGTCATTAGCAGCAGCCCTGGGCTTGAAACCATTAACTTAACACAACGCTGCACACCACGCTCGCCATCAGAAAAAACACAGGATGTAGATGAAAAGACAATGATAAATCAATCACGACAAAAACAACCTGATGTTTCTGCAGACAACTGAGGGTGACAGCATGTGCCGACTGCATAAATCATTTTGAAAACAGGTTCTTCTACATCTTCAAATTCAAAGAGTTTTGCTTGTGCTAAGGAGAGAAATGTGTTTGCCTTGTATTCAAAGTCAACACTTCAGAAGACTTTCTTAATCAGACACAGAGCGTTCCTATCTGGTTTCACACATCTCCCAGTGACGAGCCAGCGAATGAGAAAGATAGCCTCTGTAAATATGACTGCTTACTTTTAACACAAACATTGTTGACACCTAATGTCATTTCAGCGGGACATCCAGCGGAAAGCACACCGGGGTAATATCGCCCTCATAATGAGAATTCCTTCCAGCCTGAGACCTGAGTGAGATAGCCTTAATGCATGGCTTCTCCTTTTAATAAAATAATTGTTACCGTTATTAAAGATGAATCTCATCACAGTGGAGATGACAAAATAATTCATTACCAAACCACAGCTTTAAACGTCTACAAATTATTAAACCCCCTCCACCAATATACCAACCCTTTAAAACAGACCTACATATAAATGGGTTCCTTATTTCATATTAATATTATACATGCTGCCCTTGAAAGAAAAGGGAAATATAAAAAATGCCCATTAAGAAGGTGGCAGACACAAAATACAACATGTAGATTAAATTCACTTACTAACACCTGTCAATGAATTGCAATAAATTTTCTGATCATTTTGGTTCTATAGCCTTACATCAAAACCTTCATTATAGTTCTAACTCATAACATTAAGGCAGCAAAGTCTTTTTTCTTTTACTCTTATTATTTTCTGTCAAAGCAGGGATCCTAATCCATGACAACAAAAGACATAATTTGGTGGGGGGATCATGAAGGTGACCAAATAAAAGGCATTATTACATTGAATAAAACTAGGAAATTCTAATGGTTTCATCATTGCTGGCAACATTTGGCATCCCAACCACGGACAATATAAAAATATATCAAAGTTGCTTTTAGAATCTATCTATACAGATATACACTATTTTCATTCATTTCGCTTTAAAGTGTCGCTTCTCACTTTCTCCGCAGCAGGATGTCCAGAGGAAAATCTTTATTAAGATCCTGCCGACATCAAGAGCTGCTGTGACTTACTGGTGCATTACTGTCTAAAAGGCAAAGTTATTTAGACCAATAAAAGGCTAATATATTGTTGGACTGGAATTACACAGAAGTTATCTCTGCCTTAATAACATCACCGCAACCCCTGATGTTGTTTGGATCAATAAAGCCCATTAAAGTACAGACCTCAAGCACAGATAAGACTGCACTGCCACGGCAAAATACTGCTTGCTGGCATCTGAGGGAGGTGAGGTCTTCCTCTGGCAAACAAGAAGTGGCTGAAATGAGAAAAACACTTCAGACCTAATACCATAAGGACCTTTGATCTAACTTGTTATGTCTGCTAGTAAAGAATAGTGCAAAGATGCAGATGTCGGGGAATGATTGATGACAGTTGAGCGGGACCTAAGCTCCATCCCTGGACCGAGTTTCCTTTTAGGAAGAGGAGTACTTCCATCAACCTTGATGAAGTCCTTCTATGAAACCTCAGCAGCTCTTCCTCTCTGCCCTCCCCCAAGTTGTATAGTCTTCTGAATGTTTCGGTTCATTTTTAAGAGTAGAAAGATGAAGATTGGGATTTGGAACGGAAATAAAGAGACACTATAGAGATGAGACCAAATTCATGATCAACAAAATCTGAGAAAAACGTTGCTGCTGAGAAACGTGAGCAGTGATGTGGTCGCCAGAGTGAATTCTCTGTGTTTTGCAGGTTTTACATCATGCTGTGCTCATTCTTAGCAGTGTCCACCAGGTGATGCACAAAATCATCTGTGCAGCAAGTGTCCATCAGCGCCTCAGGTGAGATGACCAGTTTGGCTGTATAGACAGTGTGAGTGTGTGTCTATGTGCACGTTAGCGTTTGGGAGTGAAGAGATGGTTCACGTGAACTTAAATTGCAGCACACAGAGACACCACAGTTTTCCACAGGAAACCACAGGAAACAGAGTTTTGACGGTATCTCTATAAGCATGCAATAAGACAAACAAGGGTTGTTGTTTTTTTTACAACCCCTATGGCTCATATGCTGTCAATAGGAAGTTTACAGGCACCAAACTACTCCGTTGGAGGAAGTGCACTCAAAACAGAACTAATATTTATTCAAGAAAACCCTCTTAAATGTTCTTGCATGCTTTTTTTGCCCTCTACCTTCAGTCGGTATTCTGGAGACCACTCTCTGCCTGGAAAGCAGCTCTGAGACTCTCTCAAAAACATTTTCATTCTCTTTATTCCTTCCTCTTTTTAGGTTTGTAATATGGTTCACCATTTTTGCTGTCTTCCTTTCTCAGCTGTGCGGCTTTCATGATACACGGCATTCATTATAGCAACCAAGTAATTTAATTTGGTAATACGCAATAGCCATTCTACCAAATTTACCTTAATGCACTGAAATATAATTCAAGTCTTTGTTTATTTGAATTGGGGGGGGTTACAGCATCGTGTCTACGGTTCTGCAAGGAGCACTGCACTGTTTTAGCAACTAAAGATAAATGTCAGTGGTGCTGCCGGCTCACAGTTCCTATGGCATGTAATAAAAAGTTGTGGGATATCAAATTAAAAGCAGAAAATAGCATTATCAGAGGAACCCACGAACTTGAAGAAGCTCAAATAATTTCACTAACATCATTTCAGAAAACACACACCCATACACAGACCCAAGTACTGATTGTGAATAATTACAAACACCAACAATACATACATCATAGGGGAAAAAAGAAAGAAGGAACAAGCTCCTTTTCCAGCCTCAAATGAAAGCATAAATAAAGCGTTGCACATCTTTTAGCTTCTTCAATTATCTGCCTTTTGACAAGCAAGCTGAGCAGAGTGTAATTAACATCTCAGGAGATAATGGGGTCGCTACTCACTGATCAATCTTACACATATATTATTTGCATTCTTCCAAACCAGCCTCCTGTAATTTTAGTCTACAACTTGTTCTTTTTTCTCTTTTCTCTGTGAGCATTTAATAAAAATCTGGTAATAAGCCTAATGACTCATCCAATTGAGCTCATCTTCCAAAACATCAATTAGGTCAAGACCCGGCTCCCACTCAAACACAGCATTTGCTATCACAATAAATAACAACTCTTCTGATTCAGGCAAGACGTAACCATGTTGTCATTATGAATAACCGATAGCGTCACACGACGGACCCAAAGAGGTAAAAACTGGTAAAAGTAACAGGTGGACTGGTAAAACATGAACCGTTAAAAACTAAACTAGTACAATCTGAAATGCATTTGTTCATCTCAGTGATAGACTTAAATGTTAGTGAAAAAGGCTGGTTGGGATTACGGATAGAGAGAATAGAGGTCTACAACTCATCACAACTGTAGATACATCAGATTTACTCTATCAAGAAATATATCCAGCCACCAGACCTCTAACTGATGCTTCATAAACAGCAGGATCCAATCAAAGTAATCCGTAAATAAAATGCCTTTCTCTGACAACTAAATGCATTTAATATTGATTATTAATTTATTATTTATTGTAAATAATTCCCCATCAAAATCAAGTCAGGAAAATGCTCAAATGTAAATAAAAAAGCCTTCATGAAATTACTAAAATGCAGAGTTATGTTGATGAGTTGGAAGGCTAGTGATGAAAAATCCATCTGTATTAGTGTTTGACTTCCTTCTAACAGTGGTCACTGTGTGAATTCAAAGTGGACTCAATGTAACTCTTTCTCGCTCAACTGGAGCTACAGTATGTTAGAGGCGGTTGAGGTGGATTCATTTTCAGAATGACTCAGAATGCTGCGTTGAGACATAAACTGCATCTCGTTTAAAGGAATAAAGTGTTATTATTTCCAGTATCAACTCATTTTTATAGCAAATCTCCCAGCAGAAGGTTTACCTTAAGGTAATCGCTTATTTTAGTATTTGAGTACTCTATTAATTATTCTGAGGAAGGAAGATAAATGAAGAAATCTTTTTCAACAGCGAATGCTTGGCACGCCACAAAGCTGGCATTGCCGAAGAGCAAAGAAAAAGCGCTGAAGCTGATTTCCAAACTAAACATCAGGCAGGGTTTTTTTTTTACAGTGCAGTCAAAAATCCAAGAATTAGCACAGAATCCGCTCCAGATGCTAGCTATAAGCTAGCCTCATGTGAGAAATTAAAATTTACAAAATTTGCTTAATCATTTTTTTAAATGTATAAATGCTGCATATAAAATGATCACACTGGTGATAGACTAGACTGGTATAAATTCTCAACATTTTCACACATTTTTACAGCACCATTAAATACCCCATTAAAGTTGAGCAAGGTCAATCACATCGCTAAAACAACATTTGTAAAAATCTACTGTTAACAGCCGTGGGTTCTGCTGCAGGATATTTTGCCAGACACTTTTGAGCAAATCTTAAATCAGCTCTGATATTTACGTTGTTTTTTGTGTGTCCCTTCCTCCCCCAGGTCCTATAAGCTCAGGTAAGCCGTGTGCCAGCGTGTTCCGTCAGGGGACACACACTTAATGGGAAGTGGGAGTGGGGAGGGAACAGAACAACATGCAGCACTCCACAGATAGGAGCAATGATTTAATACCTTAAAGGGAAAAACCACACTTCCTCTCTTGAGCTTGCTAAAGTGTGTAAGAACTTAATGACAACTGTCGCTTTTGTTGCATCACTCACAGATTTGGTTATTTGCACCACAAAAACAGGATCTATGGTGACAAAACTCAAAACCCAATATAATCATTGCCATTATTTTGTGATCATGCAAGCATTTTCAGCACCATAGAAATGCTTAGGGCAATTAGGGTTGGACGACTAATCGTGACAAAGTTTTCTGCAGCATTATCACACAGGAGACCGTCTGCGGCAAACCAAGAGCTAATTCTTTTACTTTTTTTTTTTAGACCTTCTGATGCAGAGCAGCAAAATCTGAAAGCAACAGTGACAACAAGACAGACAGAGAGAAAGGGAAAGAGAGAGGGAGAGAGAGCTAGAAAGAGTGAGAGAGAGGGAGGGGGAGAGAGAGAGAGAAAGGGAGAGAGAGCTAGAAAGAGTGAGAGGGAGAGAGAGAGAGAGAGAGAGAATGAGAGAAAGAGAGAGAGAGAGAGAGAGGGAGGAAGAGAGTCTACCAGCTTCAAAGAAACCAAAAACCAAAAATATGTTGATATGATTAAAACATTTAATCCAGAAGAAAACCACCCTGACGTAGGTGAGAAAGAGATAAAAAATATAATTCTGAGGTGTGGAAGTTTTTTGTATTCAGAGAAAACAATCAAGTCCCATATATTGCAAGCAATTTCTTAATGCCTTGCCACAGTAGCAGGAGCACCGGGCAATATCACAAATTTAGACAGTCATCTTATGTTTAGTGGAGAGTACACAATATGTTTGTATTTAATAACGATTATTTTTTGGCTGCAACCAGTCGGTTTTAAAATCTGACTAAAATCATGTTTTCATGCTGTCAATTATGGTTTAAAAGCTTAAGGACGGAAGAAGCTACGACAAACAACCCAAAAACATTCGGCACATCAAACTTAATAAGACACATCAAAATAAGTCACCCCCAGGAACATAGCGAGTTTCAAGGAGCTAACGTTGGCAGAGCGGCTAACGATGACAGAGCGGCTAACAATGTTAGAGCGGCTAACAATGTTAGAGCGGCTAACAATGTTAGAGCGGCTAACAATGTTAGAGCGGCTGACGATGTTAGGGCACGGAGCCTGCAAAGAGTCCTAATCCTAACCCTAATCCTGAACAAAGTCAACATATAACATATGATGGACTGGTAAAGGCTTAAAAAGTTTTATTTTCACTTCGAAATATCATACAAATGTTTTAAGACACCGTGAGTAGAAGGAAGTGTACATTCATTTCAACAAGTCAGAACACATACACAATGAGAACCAATCTTACTTCCACTGTAATCTTTCAAAATAAGAGCTATCAAAATATACTGCTCTATATGGTTTTAAAACTTTAAAGAATAAAAAAATCTGAATCGGTCAAAATCGGACTTTATAAAAGTTGATCAGCCAAGAAATATGTAATCGATGCACCGCTAGTCCAACAGTCTAGTGACCTCTGGTCACTTTAAAAAGTATTTCTGAAAGGAATTCAGACTCTTTTCTTTATAATCATGAAACTGAACAGATTCCCTATTGTCAAACTACACCTCCACAAACACTGTTGAACTGTAATATGAAATAAATTGACTTTACTTTTTCAAATAAGTTGGGAAACTGATTGCCTCAAAATTACTTTGTAGATGATTAAATTTAAGCTGTTAAAGCTAAATGCCGTTTTTCACTTTTATCAACTTAAATGATCTACCTCACTTATTTTGAGGCGATGGTTTTCCAGACTCTTTTAAAGCCAACTTATTATATTTTACAGTGTAAAAAAACTACTAGCTTTCAAACGTATTACTACTGATGTGTTTTTTTTGGGGGTTTTTTAAGAGATAATTTTTGCATGGGCAAAAAAAGTTGCAAGAACAGATGGAAAGACGTGACTCTATGACAACTGTTGCTGTTGTTGCTGCAGGGAGTGTTATAACCTGTACCTTGAGTGCATTATTAACTCAACACTGCCTGGACACGCGGGGGCCGTTTTGCAATTTAGGCTTTAACAGATGTGGGTTTTATGTGGCAGGTTCTCCAGAGTTTAGATGCCGCTGTCCACACAGATGAGGCCGCAAGGCAGCTCATAAAACCTGCCTTTGAAATTTTGGGCGGATTAATCCCGACATGACAACCAGAGAGCAGAGATCCGAGCGGCTCACCTTTTTCGGCGCACCCACCTGCTTACTGCTCACAATCCCAGAAGATTAAAACTTGTAAATTTGTGTCTGCGACATGTTCACTCCTATCTGACTAATAAAAGTTGAATTTTATGTCAATCTACTGTTTGATGTAATGAATTACTGTTGCACACAAAAAATGTGATCTTTCCTGTAATGTGAACACACCGTTGTGGGATGACGGCGACGGTAATTGTACCGTAACTACTGTGTACGGTGTAATTACTGGAGTTTACAAACCTTCAACTTCCCCAAATCCCTTCTTTACAAGGTAGAATTCCTGGCAGGGCACACACACACTTTCTTTTGAACAGTCTGGAAAAACCGACTCTCTTTAACACAAATGCCGTACACGATTCTCATATGCTCAGTTTGGTAAATTTTTCTGACTACATGGGTACCTATCTTTCCTTTTTATGCAACAACTAAGGTTGCCACAAAACGAAATGCAATCTTGATGTTTCACACTCCTCTCTCAGTGACCTGTGTTGACTTTGATACCTCCTCATGGGCCAGGCAGGAAGGCATGCTGAGTGAGCTCTCTGCTGGCTGGATCCAGCCTCAGCCTCTTACACAATACAGCCTGCCTGGCCCAGCGGCAGGCAAACCCCTCCTCCCCAATAACACACTTCCCATTTTTGATCAAACCTAGGGATTGTAGTGTGAGGGTGGAGATGAGAGGAGGGGGGGGGTTACATCCTGCGTGAAACCGCATCCTGAACGAGCATCGCTGCATCTCACTGTAAATAAATACTCTCTCCTCCGCGTAGCTTCCGTCAACTGTCATCGCCTTGGCTCCCAATCACCTTCAAGTCCAAACAGGAAAGTGGAGGGAGGCGAGGGAGATGGCAGATATGAGCTTTAATTTGCTTCTCACTGCACTTTAGCCCGATTGCACACCGCTTCCTATTCTCCTGCTCTGACCAGCTGCCCCGGCTTCTTTCCAGACCCTGAGTCCTTCCTGTCACCTTTGATTACCACATTATCCAGGAGGAGGCTCCCTGAGCAGCCGGGAAACCACCGTTTGGTGGTACTCCCTCTTCATTTATTAAGTGTTGTGTGACACATTCAGAGCCACGCGTGACATCCTCAAAGGAGCGCTGCTGCTTTGTTACCTGTTAATCCCCTGTGCATTATCACAGGAGATGCAACTGAACAACAGAGCATGACGGACGCAACAACAGAGACATGACAAGCTCTCAGTTCATAAATTGCCTCATGTCGCAAGACTCTAATCGGACAGGCTTCCGTGTGTGAATATCCATTATTTGATTTGAGGTACTTATGTTTGTTTGTTGTGGTGACAATAACCTGCCTGTTATGTTACAAAACGTTTTTTTAGACAGAAGAAACAACACAGAAGAAGCTGCTCAGTGAGGGCCATTTATATGGTAGCAGGCAGCTCCCCTTAATGTTTATGCACTGTCCCACTTCAACTTTTCCTCCAAGAGCGGGGGAATCCAGGCCTAAGCCTTCCGACACGTCTTGCATTGTTTTATCACACTTGAATGAGTTGAGCTGAAAATTGCAAGCAGCTGCTGACCACAGCGCATCAGTGTATGGCCTGGGCATAACTTTGCCCACCAGGCTTTAAAAACCATACCGTGACCGATCTTTCGAGACTGTGCGGCTCACTTGTGCTTTCTGGATGGGTGTTGGTGTGTTCTATAGACTCTGATTGGTCAGCAACATCAATTTGATCAGGTCTACATTTACAAGACACCAAACTTATTTCATAAAGTTGTCATTTCAACCCATTTTTTCACTGATGAATTGCATTAGACGACTGACATTAAGATGAGGACAGGCCCGTTTAATCCGTACAAAAAACCTTTGTTTAAAGCAGCAGCGATTCTTAAGTCTAAGCAGTTTAGTGCCTCAACAGTGATGACATTCTGTGTGAAAAGGATGCAATGTAAGAATACTTTTATTCAGAAAAAAAAGAAGATTTGAGTGTAAAGACAGAAGGAAACATGACTAGGACAAATAAGACAAAATACAAGTTATTTCAAAACAAATACTATGCATCAAAAAGAGACGGTAACTATTATTAATTTCCAACAAAATTGGCGGTAAAGCTTAGGGTACTTTTGCAAACTCGTTCATGGGAAACATAAAATACAGCACTGAGAAACTGACATAAATAAAGCTTCAGTTTTACTGCGTAGTCTGGCATTTTGCATCTTATCATGAGCATGCGATGGTGTATGATTCCATGTGTGAGGCCCCCCCTCCTCTCAAAGACCAAAGTGCCAGCAGCGTAAAGTGAGCAATTCTGCATAGCTGTTAGGTTTGTGTTAAGCTGTGCCATCTTGATCAGTCGGTTACAGGCGCCCTTTGCCAGAGGAGAGGAGTCACTGGCCAGACACATTATTCTAAAGAGCAGCATCTCACTGAGCATGTCACAGCTCGCCCAGGGGGAGTGTGAGTGTCTGTGAGTTTGGGTGTGTTTATGTTTTATCCTCAGGACCCCAATTGTTGTTCATTTCCTGTGCAGAGGCAAAATAAGCACATAAAGGCCAAAATGTGCCATTCCCCAGCCTTCACAAACATCACAGCACTTTTCCGCACAAGTGGCTAGTCATTGGTAATTATACAATTAAAACAATTTTCCGCATCTATCTGTCAGACTGATCTAATTCACCACTCAAATGACACTAATGGAGTAAGCCTTTCTCTTTTTCCCCAAGCAAAGGCTTTTCCTCCATATAACACGGCTCAACAGAGCCATCTGTAAAGGAGGAAAACAAGAGAAGGCCAAGAAGAATAGTCTTGTATTTGTTCAGCAGGATGTTGCTGAATAAAGTATAGATCCAGCAGTTTTCATTGCAACCCAGTGAGCAGCGAGGAAACGGGGAGGTTCATTTGATCGTTTGTTTAAATTAACCCTTGGGTGATGAAAAAAGAAGAAACAAAGTGACCTTCTTATTTCCTGAGACAACACTCCCATCAACTTACCCTGACATTAATAATTCATCATGACAAAATACATTACTGGCAAAGCCCAGTGTGAAAAAAAGGGTCTGAACATGACAGAGAAACAGTCAAATTAAAGCTGGGTTCAGACGTTCACCCCGTGAAAACTAAACTGTATTCTTTCACTGTTGTAATGAAGTGGAACATGCATTCAATATGCATCTTGAATCTCGTGTCCAGTGTCTGGTCTGAATAGAAGAGTGCGTGTACACAAACACACACACAGGGTGTGAAAAGCAATGGGAGGATTTAGCCAAACCTTGACCTGGATATCCTGCATCTCCATCCACCCAGTGTGGACGGGGAACACAGATATGAACGACTCCTCCTCAAGTTCAAGGGAAATGCTTGCATAGCATTGCTCTGTCCTTCTTAAACCGGCTCCACCAAGCACAATGGCATCTGGGAGCTTTATGTTTATGAGCTCTCCTGATGGGGATGCACATACCCATTAGATATGAGTCTGCCTATGGAGGGGGTCTAGCATTAACCCACAAGCAAGTGCCCCATCAGCATGGAGCAAAAAGCTGCCTTTTATGGTAACAGATCACAGGCTCAAACCATTGGCCACAAAGCCCACAAATGAGGCGTTAAGTGTAGTTGCAGGGCAGCAGAGAAGGAGCAGGCAGAGAGGGATGACCCCCTCCTCATCCGTGCATGGATCTGCCCTCTGCCCCATTTCTTTCCTCTCTGACTTACCCTTTACCATTCCAGCTACAAAGAAATAATGAAAACATGCTGATCCTCCCTAAAACTGCCTCCAGAAAATAACTGCAGCAGAATTTGTGTCAATTTTGTCTCAAAAAAAACGTTAAGGTGTATGTTTGACCCTTTTATATGTTGACTTAAATATAACAACGAGGTAAATCACCTCACAAATCATTGTAAAAAAAATCTTGTTGACTGGCCTGACATCCTAACTTAGGACATAGTAGCTGTCTCTAGTAGTATTTCTTGTTTTACTTTATGACCAATAATTTATCTGCAAGTTCAAATTTCAAAGTTCCTTTTTCTAAGATTTCTTGCAACAGACACAAAAAAACCACATTTAACAAAGATTTACCATAATTCTGTTTTTACTTTAGCTGCATAACTCTGATCAATTAAGCTGTATAAAGAAGCATTCTATTCTAAATGTAATAATGCATATTTGTTCCAAGTGTGAAGCATGAAGAGGACGACAAACTTATTTTGTGGTACAAAGACAAATTAACTACCTGGATTTCCTCGATTTCATAATTAGTGAAACATGATGCCAAAATTAGCAGGAGACATTACCACCATTATTTGGGGTTCTGCGATCCATTAACCCTGTCTCTCTGGAGCTCAAAAATACTGCGGCTAAAAACTGATTTTTAACCACAGCATAACCCCCATTTGGCTACGGTTGGGGAAAGATCATGGTTGGGTTTATTAGTTGGGTTTTAGTCTATAATCACTTCTAAGACAAACATATTTAATATTATAATATATATAATATGACCGTAATACCATTAACCATACTGGAAAAACAGGCACGTCAATTCAAATTATGATTAATATACCATTAAAATAATAAAAAAGAGACATTTTTGAAAAGTACATTACATTTTAGCATCATATTTGACTTTTCTATACCATGTACATTCACAAACCTTTTCCTAAATATTTAATCGATTAGTTCAATTCTTTCATCATGACCTCAGTAATGAGAAGTGATTGAAAATCAGAACTTTCGATAAGCAGCATAGTAATGGACAGGTGTAACATCAAAATGTAGATCTAGAACTACTCCTCAAAGAAAACGTGAAGTTATGTCAGAGAAACGTCCCTTTCAATGAAAGAATTATCCCGCTACAGAGTAAAACATGAACTATTAGAGTCTAATGTGATACATAAAAGAAGGATCTCCTTGGGTCGATGCATACGAACCACATTAGGGTTCAGGTCTATGAGGGTTTAAAATTTGAATCTGACACTTAAAATAGTTAGGTCCAGAAAACAATGTTTTTTGTAAAAAAAAGAAAAAGAGAAAAGAAAAAGATCTCCCAGTGATTTATCTATGAAGTACTAGCGTTAAATAAGATATTGAAAAGATAGAGCACCTCAAGTCGATTCATTTGCACCGAATTCGGTCTAAATTGGACAAATAATGTTTAAATTATAGACTAAAAACGTTTGGCGAAAGAACTCCCTTTAGTGTCAGAAATATAAAACCAACTTTGCCACTAAGGGCTATATGGGAATAAAATATGAAAATGATCCAGGAAAGAGTTTTGAATGTCACCGCCTTAACATGATGGATCTTCGGCGCAGCGATGGCGATTTATACAATATCCAAGACTTTTTGGGGATGTAGCTAGCGTGTTCTTTGGTGCCACATAAGGACACAGGATATGCCATTGTAATTCTTTGGTCAGTATGAATAATGCATGAAAATTCAAAGCAATATCAACCACTTGTGGACTCGAGACGAGGCCAAGCTACCGAACTCCCCGATGGGCAAAACGTGGCGAGGGCCAGTTCAATGCCGCTTGCTGCTTTTACTTCACATATATTATAACCAGGGGAAATATCCCTCGGCACTGTTCAGCACAGTGTCACGACACTGTCTGTAAAAATTATGATTATTTAAGGTTAGCTTAAAATAAGACTGAAATGTTAGGTTCCAACGAAAAGACAACAATGTGATTTATAAAACAAGACATTTTAAACTAAATGTGCATATCTTGTAAAAACTGACAGCGATGAGAATTCATCAAAGCTTTTGGTAATGTTGCAGCCATGTAATGTGATTTTCAGAATTGAATATTAATTTGTATACAATATTTAGATATATTCCATAATGGATGCTTTCTCTAATTAATTGCCAGACAGAGGCCAGGCAATTGCGGCAAAGTTAAAAAACACAAACTGACACGGAAGCTGGGAGAGAGAGTGTGGCGAGGGGCCTGCTGGGAAGGTTTCATCATCGTGCCTGACCCCCCTGCTGCTGGCAATGGCAGGAGATGGAGGGAGCAGGGAGGAGATAGACTCCTCTTCACAGTCAGAGATTTAATTGCACGCAGATTTCATTACCTCCGCACAAATGTCACATTCCCTTCTGATCAGGGGGCACAGCAGCTACTGGCGGCATGGCTGGCAATGCGCCAGACTATAGTGCAGAAAGTGTTCAGCCAATCAGAGCTTCCAAGGCAGGCAGAGGTGAGGAGGGGGACAGAGACTACAGTGCACTGAAGATATTACAAAATGAAGGAGAGTCAACATAAAGCTGCTGATGGAGCAACATTAAGGTAGACGGCAGAATGACCCGACCGAGAGATGGCTAAATGTTTCTATGAATCTCAGATGATTTCACTAAGTGTGTACAATAATAATAATATTAGAATTTCTTCTTCTTATTATTATTATTATTGGTAGTAGTAGTAATAGTAGTATTACTAGTAGTATAATTGAATGAGTGAATTTATAGATTCCTTGAGGACAATTTCCATTCAAACGTGACGTCATTGTGCACCGAGGCAAAAAAAAAATTCAGGTATTCTCAATTTCAAGCATTGTATTGATCAATTTTGCATAAAAATGTTGGTTTAAATATTTCATAAATTCATGAATCATTTTGACTAGAAAATGTCAAATGTCGGTGAAAAGAAAAAACTGTCAACAAAGATCCCAGAACATTTTAGTTAAAAAAACTAAAATCAGCTAATTTTACAATTACAGTAAAAATGTGGTATACCATTCATTTTCAAATTAACTGTCGATTAATAATCCTATGATAAACAACTCGACAATTATGTCGCTCATATTAAAATCTCTGTAAGGGGATGAGATTGTCAGAAACTATCATAAAGTTCAATGGTTAATATTATTAAGATACATTAAGAGATATCTATATTGCCTAAAAACTGTAACTGTATCTCAATAATGTTAGTTCTTTTCAGATTTCTATTAGAGATGAAATACATTGTGGTGTGAGCATCATCTTAGGTAGTTAGAATGAAGATAGTTCTTGCCCAACAGGATTCTCTGGTTATAAGCTTATTAATTCCATGGTTCTGAATCACAGCCCCATGGGTAGGAAGATGATAAGTTGTGCCGATGGTTTTAAACTGGGGAAATAACCTCCACGAGGACATTCCCCGGCCTTTTGAAATGGCCGAGAAAATCACATATGTGGGTCGCAGATCAGAAGCTTGGAACCGGCCTACACACATACTGATTATACAGAGTATAACTCATAAAACATAATTGCCATAACGGTGAGTAGAAATCACATTTTTACAAAAAATATATCGCTCAGAACGATTTTTTTCTTTTTGCCCTGCTTTGTAACATCCTCACTGGGCTTCACAATCTAAATGACAGAAAGCTCTGAATACATCTGTTCAGAACTGCTTCAAGCTGATTACGGACTGATACAAATACCAATAGTCACATCAGATAAGTGTTTGGAGTCACTTCCCAGAAAAACAGCACACACACACACACACACACACACACAGTGCGGTATGAAATGAGAGTAGGGTGAGTTGGAGGTTTGCCACATACCGTGATCACTGATGCAGGACAGATGGGCACTCCATTCCACCAATCAGAATTCAGCTCACAGTTTTGAGGGTGGTATTACAGAAGACGCTGAGAGAGAGAGAGAGAGAGAGAGAGAGCGAGAGCGAGAGAGAGAGAAAGACAGAGAGGAGGAAGGGGAAAGATACAGTGATTACAAACAGGAAGTTAGAAGGTGGGAAAGCCCCTACGCTGGCCCATCTTGCCAACTTGTACAGAAATGACACAGGCTAAAGCAAAAGTAATTGTCTTCAGCCACTTCTGGCTGAAACACTCAGTTCTGTTAGCTTTTATGCTTATATCTATGTACCTTCAAGATTCAAGATTTTTATTTGTCAATTTTGCTATAACAATAATAATACATTTCATTTATAACACACTTTACATTTGGAGCGCTAGACGTGCAGGAAATACAGAAAATTGAAATGGTGTTTCTCTCTCTCAATAATGAATAAAGAAAATAATTATATATATAAAATACCCGAGAAATGTAATAGGATAAATAAAAAATGAAATAGTTTAATAACATAAATATAAAATATATATACGGTTAGTTTTAAGCAACTTTGCCCTAAAGGAGTTATTTTATTTCTAGATATGTATGTGTGTGTGTTCAGAATCATATTTAGAAAATGTCAGAGAGAATTTAGATAAAATATTAAAACATGGAAGTGAATGATAATAAAATAAATTAAATCAAAACAGATAACACGATGTGTTTGGACAGGGACAGACAGATACTTTATTCATCCCAAGGGAAGTTCAAGAGTCCAATAGCATCGATACAGATTCCCACAGTATTTAAGGCATGCAAGAAATATAATAATAGTTACAGTGCAAAAGTAGTTATACATTGAATGAATGCACATTTTGTACTGAATTTGTACAGGATTTACAAGATGTGTATATTTATTTATATTTAAAGTTTAGAAGAAAAACACTTCATTAAGAAATAAACATGACGAGATAGTTACTTTTAAAAGATAATTGACAGTGACCTGTTGACCCTGCAGTGGTTTCTGGCCTAGTTATTCTTTTTTTTTTTACATAAATAATGCATGATTTCTGCCACTATAAAAACATCTGAAAGGAGCTGGACATTTTGTTTATACAAAACGCTGGGGTTACGCTCAAAAGCATTCATCTGTGGCCAGATAAACAAGAGGAGAGATCCTAATGACTTCCAGATACGGTTTCAGATCGTGTAAATGAGGCTGCAGAATTGATGGCTTCTGGTTTTGTGCCTGTCACAGGAGCCATGGCCGCATGTGTGGCTCGTTGCCTTATGATATATGTGTGTACCACTTTGCTGTTTAATGTGGTTGTGTCTCTGGCAGCCCAGCAAAGCAATGTAGCTCCCAGTTAATTGGCCTGTTCTGAGAGCGCGTGTGTCAAAAACCATATCTGTGACTGTTTCTGTGCGTGGTGGTGTAGCTCTCCAACCAGACAAAACAAACCACTGCCTTGACGTCCCAACTCCTCATAATTCACCAGTGTGGAAATCAGCTAACACCATCAAAGCCGTTCCACAGCCCATCCACATTCCTGTGTTTTCAATCGGATCAGATTATACCCTTCCGATTACAATTGCCTCCCGATCATTACTATCAGAAATATGGTGATTCAAACAGACGTCAGTGTTGATAAAGTGAGAAAGCGGGAATTCAATCTTTCCGAATTGCAATGTCATTTGCCTGTTAACGTGACATTTGATCTTTTCCGACCCGGTGTTTACATGCATCTACTCATCTTATCGGAATCAGCTTTCTGACATGCACAGACGATCCATACTCCAGTTCATATGGTGGCGATAATGCTACGATGAGCTGGGTGCCAACCGACAGCAAGCGCCCAGGAGAAGAGTACGACAAAGAGGGCATGTGCGGAAGTGACTTTTCACCCATCTATTCTTCCAACTATGTTCAACTCTTTCAAAGTTGCAATGAGAAAATGAGTTTCTGATGAAGACCGGTATTGTTTTGAAGTCGCCATATTTAAAATCGCTGCGCGTGCGTTGAAAAGGCTCCACCAGAGCATTATGTCACGACGCTGGGCATGCGCAGATACAACTCAAACAGAGAGCTTTCCGAAAGAGTGTTTACATGCAGCGACTGGCTATCGGAAAGGCTTTATCAAAAGGAATATCGGTTGGAGTACTTTATGGCAGAATCTTTGTATAAAAAAGGTTTCGTGACTTGAGCCTGTTGCCATGGCTCCTACATCCAGCTCACATGACTACTCCATCAGTAGGTTTTAAGGAGATTTATGCATTTATGAGCTGTTTCACAAAGGAGACGTTAAAATAATATTGCAGCCTAAACTCTCCAGAGGTTACTGGGATTTTGTGTCGTTATTGCAAATTAAGGAGCACTAGATTTTAACTAGTGGTTAAGTTTTATTGTCTAATCCATCTATAAAAAAAGACTAAACACTTAAAGATGTACTGCAAACTAAGACGCCGGCGAAAACCTTAGCTGTAATAGTAAAGCCTTCTCACTTTGAGGCCTCTTGCATGCCAGCTGCTGAACTGGCTGCATCTTTAGGAACATGTGGTTGTAATCCCCGCTTTTCACTCAAATTACAAACTATGTCCGTTGTTGAAGAAACTCCACATCCAGTCACTTTGCAGCACAAGTGTTAATTGCCACTCATTTGTGAGTTTCCAGGCAAATTAGACAAGCAGTGGAAGCTGTCTGCCCTTGTTGAGGATTATGGGAAGGGTCACCCACACAAAATATCAGTTGTATATAGGGCTGTCACTAACAATTATTATACTTTTTTTTCTCGTATTAATCAAAGAATGATGTTTTCGATTAATTCATAGAATGGAGAGGATGCTGGCGTCATTTGTTGGCCCTTTCTCCGTCCGGAAGGAAAAGTTCTGGATCTCTGTCCAGGACTATACTCTGTACAAGGGTCTTTGGGTATCTTGATAAGCATTATATAAGCATGAAGTATTATTATTATTATTATTATTATATGTGTATTAACAAACTGCTTACAAATCATAACGGTGCTTCAAAGCAGTGTTGCTATGCTAGCCATTAGAATCCACGCTAGATAGACTTCGTTGAGTTTTTGTCTGAAACAAAACAGATGAGGACACATCGACAATTGCCAGTAACGGCACCAAACAAAAGCTCGGTTTAAGAAATGTATGCCGCTGATTCATTTTCCGGTTAAAGAGTCTCAGGATATTTTCTTGGTATGCCATTTCTCTTTTTTACAAAAGTGTGCAGAACACCATCTTACTTTCAAGAATTCCCACACTGTTACTTTTGGTTCAAAGGTTAATTGACACGCTGCCATCTTCACTGGCAAAAATGTTTATAAACGGACAAGGCAACACAATCCATGTTAATCAACCCATTTCCACAGTTGACGTGATCAATGGCATCGATGCGTCACGGCAGCCCTAGTTTTATATTCTAATCGATTGATAAGACACTCACACACACAAGAATTAATCCATCTGTTGCAGGTCTTCCAATAATTTATGGTAAAGCAATGTTTCCAATAAGTAATATGAGTAATTTTAGGTATAAACTTAATTTTCACTTCTGTAGAAAAACCCACCTTTGCCTCATATGCATATTCCATTATCAGTTTGTCTTTTCAGAGTACAGCTTTGATGTACCATTATTCTCTCAGCAATGCTGTTTCATAATGAATAGGAGCAGAAGCCAAATCAACATCTACATAGATTTAAGTCAGATAAGCTGTCCATATCTGAGTCCTGTATGTGGCACTACAGGTATGACCCCCTTGAATCTGTTAACATGTTGCACCATGATTTACAGTTGGGAACTTGTGGAAACATTCTGAATTTTCAAAATGTTAAATTTGAGATACAAAAAGGACGCAGGACATATTAAGCAATACAAAATAAGAGGTGATAATCACAAAAACCTGCAAACATGGCATCTATAAAGTCTAGAAGTGATCAGGTATTTCAGAGACTTCACTGAAGGACATTGGTACTGTATCGGATCAATGGCTTGACCCATAAAGTCCCACCATTCAGTCCCAGTAGCTCATCTAATAAGAGCTGGTCTTTGGGAACCCATGGCTGACCCATGCTGCTGGGGACAATTACAAGAGAGTGGTCTTTTAGGGCCGATGCCCACTTGACCCGGTAGTGTAAAGACACGGAGGAGATCCATATGATTTAAACTCCTCCCCAAGACGTGCTGACAAGGTTAGAGGGTCAACACAGACATTAACAGGTCAGTGTGTGGCCCACTTGGGAACAATTACTCCCAGTCACAGCTAAGTGGACACTTGATTGAACACGAAGGAGGCAGGACACACTTCCCACAGATAACAATTCCCAGAGCCATTTAGGATAAAAAGCCCTTGTGATACAGCCTTTATGGACAGAATTCATCTTCCTTTTCCCTTTTAAAAGAATGTGAGAGTGTGATAGAGAGCCATTCTGTGGGAAAGATGGGTCTCTCAAACCATTACCATTTTCTAGCAATACTAATAGCTGCTTATGACATGGAAACAATTACAAGGTGACTGGGAGAAAACGCCAAACAAGCTTAAGATTTAATTCCTCATACACTGGGACATTAAATCCAAGCGGCGGGATTATCGGTTCAAACTTGTTGTGTCTTGCGACAGATTTTGACAGAATGCTTTCATTTCTATACGCAGATCCAAAACAATAACAAAAGCCAAACTGAAAGAAAGGCGCAAGATGACATAAACGGATCATGGTGACATAAATCTCTCGCCTCTAATTAACTTTGTAGATGCAGCCGTGTTTTATGCTCTCCAACCTTTAACCCACTGACAGTTTGACCCCTCTCCCACCACAATGACTAAAACTTTGCCACGAACATCTGGAGTCTTGTGTGTGGACCGCATCGCATAGCCAACTCAACAACAAATAATTTATGTGTTTCATCATAATGTGTGGGTTCAACATGTACTGTGGAAGAGAAAAACTAAACAGATGTTTGGGGGTAGCAACTGCTGATAAAACGAAAAACTTAGTAAATGTGCATCTCTGTAAAACGGTCACTCTTGTCCTGTAGTCTAATCGCACACAAATAGGGCTTATCGATTCACCAACACATTTCCCCTGCATTTGCATAATCCGTCCGTTGTTTGTTGTATTGTTTCTTTTTTTCCCCACCAGCTTTGTTTATTTATTTCTCTGTGTTAGAAAATCAGTTTCACATTGTCCCTGAATCTGCAGTGCTGGCTTCCGCTGCTGGCTGTTAGTGGCTGGACATGACACGGCTCACCACTTCTCCGACACACGACCAGCCTGGAGACGGGCACAATGGCGAGCAGAGGCTCTCCGCAAAACGCAAGGAGTGACAAGGAGGAGAGAATGTGCTTGTTTTTTGTGAAGAAGTCACTTTGTTGACAAACTTACATCACTCCAGAAGCAGCACTTGGGCTGCGGTTAGCTCTTTTCAAAGAAATCAAGAAGCACAGTCTCCCGCAGAGAAGCTCCTTCCCCTATCTGTCTATCCCGCCCTCCTCATTAACAGGGCTTTTTTCCAATTTAGGACCCCAGAGAAACCACCATCCTAAAGAATGCAGCACACAACATGAACCCATTTGCACATGCAGAGCGCAGAAGACTCACCAGCTGACCCATTGGTTGTTGTGGCAGACACCTTAATTTCCCAGGACCGTTTTGTAACCCAGAGGGTATAATGTGAATACCATCTGGTTACCACGTATTTAAAGCTGGCAGAGGTCCCGTAGCAGACAGCCTGGCAATGAAGAGAAGGGAATAAACTGCATCATTTACTTAACATGCATTTACCACGTGGCTGTTAAAGCCCATGACTAAATAATTTGGTTTCTTAAGGTGCCAGGTTCCGCTGTCGGCCAAATCTCCTTGGATGTACTAACAGAAGAACTGTCAAAGGGCTGATGAAGGAGATATGGAGATGTAAACCATGTGAAATCCTATTTACCACCAAGTATATTAAAAGCCCTGGATACATTTACACCAAAGAAATCTCAAAGTGCATTATGCATGGCACAAAAGCCATAAACAGACAATAAACAAATTGTAATTATAATGCCAACTCTTTAATTATGTGTGTCATTTGGGGATGGTCGGGCTCACTCATTGTCAGAGTGATGTGAGAGGATTGGGGGAGGTGAGAAGGAAATCGAGCCTCGGGCCCAATGAGAACTGTATTCCCCACTCTCGAGGCGTGTTAGAAGGCAGAAAATTCAATTGGCATGGTTTCAAAGAGGAACAGTCCAAACAGCCTTAATCAGCAGGGACACACTTCATGCAAATCATTTACATTAGCACAAGTACAGAGTATTATCTAAGGTTTTGTTTCCAGAGCATGAACAATATTTGCTTCTTATGACCTCACAGCCAAATATACTGAGCACAGAAGAGTTTGGATCAGTGACCACTGACCAGATCTGACACAATCTCAAGAATAATTAAACAACATAAGCGGCCACAGCTTTGAATGAGCTGTAGAAGGAGTGGAATCAGAATTTCACCGGAACGCTACTAAATGATATGACCGAACTACAGGACAGAATCAATGCAGAACCATGTAGAAAATGGAATATACACTTAATAATAATAATAAAACATTTAATTTATAACTTATATGACGAATGAGTGGACCTACTGGCCAACATTACTGCTTGGTATGAATACTGTGTATTTTGACCATTTTAGTTTCTATCATAACCACTGTGTGTGCTATTTGCGTTAAAGTTGGTGAATCGTCTTTTCATATAAATATGCATAAATATCAGTGAGAAAAATACTTAATCTGCAGTAGTGTTGGTTTTGACTCATCATCCTCTGATTCACCAGAAATAGCATATAAGAACATTTATTGGTTAAGTAACATTGGCATGGATGATATAGATACAATTTATTCCCTTTATTCACCCTAAATAATACCATACAATAAAATACAGAAAAAATTTAAATTTCCATAGGCAAAATGTATAGGAAGCAGTTATATACAAGCAATTAATGGTACAAGGAAGCTAAATCTGGGATAAAATCTTTAAATAATATTGATGAATCAACAAAGCCTGGTGGTCATATGGGTAACACCGTGGATAATGCAGCGGTAGAGGTGTTAAATAGTTTATTTGCAAGGTTAATGTTGTTATTTTTTAATTCTATAAACCAATAAACTGTAAGATAGGTTTTAGAAAAGTTTTTTTTTCATTACGCTGCTACAGATTCTAGGCAAATCCTACAGTGAAATACTACTAATTTTATCTTCAGCTGGATCAAACTGTAACATTTTCCACTCATAAAAGACAGGAAGAGATATTTTGTTATTCTTATTTTCTATAAGCAGAGGCTTTGTCTTTTGAAAAGGACCTGTCCATGTGAAAAAAAAACAACAAAGTTTTATCTAATACTTTCAACAATAACGTGTAGGCACAGCTTTCTTATTGTCTTTTGTAATGTAAATCAAGTTGCAATGAATTTTTAGACCTTCATGTTAATGAGGATACAGCTCAGCTGCTGAGAGTGTCGTCTGTTTAGGGAGGAGTCTGCTATTCTTCGTCTGCTCACATGATATGAAATATTGTTGCTTACTTATGGATCATAGTCCAAACAAGAAGTGAGTGGCCTTGGCTACTACAACATTAGCATATACAGTTTACAGTTTACAGTGAATGCCCTGGACAAAGATCAGTGAGTGAATTATTGAAAACGCCAGCAGTCCAAAGAACCCTGAATACATTTGAGATGACATCTCAGATGAATCATCAGCTAAGCCATGAAAAAATGTCAGTTAGACAATGACAAACTGTCTCTAGCGTTGTTTACATATTGACTGGTACTTTGTGGTTGGACCTGATGAGAACACACAGCTTTGAACGCCATGATCTCACATGGCGGTAAGAGAGCAGTCACTATGAATCTGGTCAGAGGGTGAGGCATCGCAATCAATGAAAGTACCTAAACACAAACAAATCTATTATTGTACCCAAAACATGAAATCATACGTCGGTTAAACTGTGTCAGAAACTGTTGAGCTATGTTATAATTTACTACTCAAAATCATGTTCACCTTTGCCTCTTCCTCTGACCATGTGAGGTTCAACTGAATCCTCCAATCCGGGCTGACAGGCCTTTAAAACAGGATCAGTACTGATGGAGGAGATGAGAGTGACTGAGTGACGGGGAAAGCGAGCATGAAGGATACAGACTTTTTATCTTCAACCTATCTTGTATTCTAATCTGGCCATTATGCTCTAAAAAGAGACTGCTCATCTATTCAATTTAGGGGAAATTACCAAAAAAAAGATGACACTGCAAGAGGGCTGGTGGGGTGATTAAAATTCTTTGAATTACCCTTTCAATCACTGCATACATTTGCGTATAAAGTACACACAAAGGCACTCCAACTCCTGGCCAAACTCTTTTTTCAGCCGGATATGAAACGATTGATTTACTCATTTATAACTGTGCTGTTTGCAAAGTGAGGAAATGATTAGTCAACACAGTAAAAGCGTGTCCATCATTCAGTCCACATCAGCAATGTGAAAAAGCTTTTAGAAGAACATCCAACAACTACGGACAGCTGACTGCTTACAACAGACCATATTTGTAGAATTTACAACAGGTGCAGTAAAATTTCCAACTAAAGGCTGTAAACAGGAAATAGTAAATGGTTAACAGAAGTCGACTGGGAAGACAGTGTGGAATATGTGCGTATGATGAAGAAGGCACTAGTGATGTCACTCATTACTCTATTACTGTAAACAATATTGTGCATTCTGCAGACAAACAACTGAACAGACAGTAGATTGTCGTCTTTAGATCATCACTCTGACAGATCCGTGTGACATTGTAACATGTGAAAGACTTCCACCTCTGAAAAAATCTGACAATCCAGTGAGCGCTGCAGGTGGACAAGCGATTAGCCAATCAGAGCCAAGAATGAGATTAATACCTTTTACGAACTATGCAGGCTGTCAAGCTGTGAACGGAACATGAGGAGAAGTAACCCCTGCTAAATTGAACATCAACATTTTTAGTATTGCTCAACATTGTTGTTTGAGTTGACTTTATTCCATCCCACTCTTAAAACCTTAGCAAAACTAATATGCTACCACACGCCAGCATCAAAGTCAACTTATAATGCCGCTTTCAGCTGGACACACTGCTAGCCACTGGTTAGTTATAACCAAACGACCCCACAGAAATGTGTAAACACGTGTGAAACCATTCATTAGAAACCTTTCCCTCACTTAACTACTAGCCGTACCGTCAACAGCTTAAAAAAAACTGTTCTCAGGTGGGCTAATCTACTGGCACCAGGTTATTATACAAAATAATCAAGTCAAAGTAAACTTTATGGTCATTTGCGGAATATGCGCAGGATGTTTCGTAATGTCCCGGAGTATGTACAAGAAATAACTACGAATTAACTAGAAAATACAAATGAAAGAATCACATCAGTATATAAAAAAGTTAAAGAAGGATTTTTTGTATCTTGAGAATCATCAGAACTTTTGTTTTATTAAGGGAGAGGAAGGGCCTCGGCCATGTGTCACAAATAGCAAAAAGCTGTCTAATGACAGCACAAAAGGAAAATGGAATTACACAGAGGACTAATGAGATTATAGCTAGCCATCAGGGTTGGGGTCAGAAGGGCTCGGCTTTTCTTGGACTAGTAGGGTTGATTCAGAGGACAAAAGGTTCGGAACCACTGAGTTAATGGAAGCTTACCTATCATAGTGTTGATAAATGTAAAATACAAATCAACCAGACACTTATCTTCATGTGATGATAGAGAACATATTGGTAGCATAATAATCCAACGCTCATGAATTTACAGTAGAAGCACAGCTGGTAGAATCATTTCTAACTCACAAACTCACCAAAATGTCCCATGTCAAGCTTCTTCCCATTTTCAAACATGCTTGCTGCTTTGCGATTCTGGTGACGCCATTGCAGGATTAGAAGCAGCCATCGTAGCCGTTAACACTTGTCTAATAGGAAAAATCTGCAACCTATAATGCTGAGTACTTGGAAGCCAAAGACACAGCAAACCTAACAGGAATATTTGTCCAGTCTACAGAAAACATGAACGGAAAAGTTTATAGTAGCCTTCAACAAAAATGGCATTTTGTACCAAGATTCAAAATGTGCTTTGTAACAACAAAATAGTTGGCTAATCATAAAAATGACATCATGAGCTCATGAAATGATATCATGAGCAGAGTCAAGACTTAACCCTCAGAACCAAATGTTATCTACTATGCTTAAAATATAAATGGGGTAACATGGACCGCTCTTATCTCAAAACGTTATAAACAAAACAGAAACAAAATTTTGTAAGTGTAATTTTCACAAGATTATGTTTATGTTTATCTAAGGATCCAAAATAGAAGAACTTGGATGTGCCTACAGTCTCTTAGGTGCTCTGAACATAGAAACACAAAACAAACATTCAGTAAAATTACACAATCAATGTACAGTTAATATGCGATCAGAAAATTGTGGCAGATATTCAAATAAGAATGACAAAAAGTCATACATTTTGCCATCATTTATTACCTCCACCAAGGAGTTTATGTTTTTACCTTTGTTTGTCTCTTTGTTAGCAACTTTGCAGAAAAACTAATGGAAATATTTGCATGAAATGTTCACATTTTAGTTTAAACAAATTGTAGAGATTATTACATTTTGGTGACCTTATGTCATGACTTCACAACGAGACGGCATAATTACGTTTTCTTAACCATTCCAGGGTACGGCACTTTGGGAGGTTTGTCTTGCAATAACTTATAAATTAATGGGGGGACGTGAATGAGATTCAACCTGAATTAGCTTTGTAATAATATTTTCTTTGGGTGATGCTGTGTATTTGCAGATATCTGCATGCTCTGAATTGTTTCTAGTTTGTTTAAAATGGAGTAGAACTCAGGAGAAAAAAATCTATTCCTGGCATGAAATAATAAATTAGTCAAAAATACATCCAATTTTAAATGTTTGCATCATGGCATCTGGAATGTGATTAATTACAACAATGATTGCAAAATAGCTGTGTTGCTGTTCAAAACTAATACTCCATCAACTGTGTTAATTTTAGTTCATATGGGCTTGAGAGTTTAGGAATTTGTTGTATAGGAAAAGACTTTGAAAGCTATGGAATGCTGAAAAACCTGCCATTTGATCAGTACATGCTTTAAGAGGGAAACAGTTCATAGGTGATAGGATCATGATTGGGTATGAAAGGTGCATCCTCGAAAGGCTCCATCATTCGTGAGCAAAGATGGGACAACGTTTATCGCTTTCTGAAACTAAATGATATTTTTGGAGGACAACACTACATGTGTTTCTTAACACATCTACAACCAATCACATTTCATTTTGTTCCTTCTTACATAGTAAATGGTATTCAAACGTTTTGGAATCAGGTCTGTCTCACTCATCCTTAACACAGATAGCGATATCAGGAGAACCATCACCGAGGGCGTCTCTAAAACAAAAACAAAAGTGTCTTGTTAGCACTTGAAGTGCTTTTTGTCTATTGCAGGCTTATCTATCAACCAAAATCCTAAACAGAAATGGTGTAAAAAACCTTTATCCGTCTGAGAGGTTGGTGAATTGAGCTCCACCCTGTTTACAACACTGAGAACAAAAACAAACTCCCTCCAAGGAGCCCGAGCAAATGCAGGTCACACAGTGCAACCGAAACAGGCAAACAACAATAAGCTCTGAAGATCTTCAGGGAGAGCAGGCTATCAAACAACAACAGCCAGCACACAAACACGGTGAGCATCTCTGTGTATTAAAGGGAGCGATCTGGAGAGTGAAATGTCTCTCCAGATCACAGAATGGAAAGTGAGACAGAGAGAAAGCGAGATGCGCCGTAAAAGTGGAATTGAGCATCAAACAGTCAAATAACACCCCCACCACCCCAGTCTCAGGTCAACTGAATCATCAGGAGTCAGGGAAGATACCGTCACCACCTTCCACGAATAGCTCAGCAGAGTACATCAGTATGACTTCACCGCGGCAAACCCAGTAGTTTGAGAACATACTCCCTCAATATCCAGGGGACTCTGAATGAAGAGGTAATGAATCTCAGTTAACAAGGCCATTATCAGTGAAGGAACTACATCATCAGGAGGGACTCTGAATACACTAGACCCTTACATTCACAGGCCTTTTATTGTTGCTATAAACTGCTGGAGTCTAGTAGTAACAACTGTACCAAAAACAGCACAAAGGTAAAAGTGTCATGCTTCTGATCTCAGGCGGTGCATCATCACTGTGAACTATCAGAGCGCAGAAGCGACACAGGCCCAATTAGCCATCTCTGTTCTCCGCTCCAAAATCTTTAAACAAACCTGCATACTTTCATCTGTGCTCCAGACTCATCAGTGTGGTAGCACCTCTGCTACACAGCACTGAATCATGGGTAATTACAGCTTCCCAATTACCACCCAGCTGGTAAATATATATCAAATAAACAAGCAACAAACTGTCCATGAGGTGCACACTGTCATAATGGGGTAGTTTAGAGCGATGTTATATGTACGGGGGGAAGAAAGCGTTCTGCTGTAAAGTGAACTATCACCCGTCTGTGGTGAAGATCAAAACAGTTTGCAAACTAAATAAATAAATAAAAATAAAAACATAAGTTTTGAGATACTTAATATGCATGACTAATTACTACGGTCGGTTATTGCAGTGAATTTTTGTAGAATCTTTGTTATATTTTATGGCATTCTGCGATACATATTGCAAAATTCTTATTTTGAATTACATTTACAAATGATGCGGAAAATGTTCTTATAATATTTTTATTATTCAAATGAAATGTTTTATAATTAAATTGTCATAAAAAGAGAAATGGTGATAATTATGGTTTACTATGGAAACACAGGTTATCTTAAAGTAAATTAATAGTTGGCTGTGAATCTATTCAATAATATCACATAACAGATCTTCAATTTAACATTATTGGGGTCTGATATTCCTTTACTTACATCATTGTATCGATTTTAGACTTATAATTTTTACCATGGTCTCATCGTACATTCTTTTGTATGTATGATGAGACCTGTAGAGAACTGTTTCCTGTTGACGATACATATTTGTGGTCCAGCCATTGATCCAACCTCCATATTCAACAGTTAAACGAGTTAACGAAAATCTCACACTTTTATGATCCTTCCTTTTTTGTCACTGTCTCTGTTCGTGGAGAGTTTGATTTGTAATTCCATCCAAAGGAACCGGTAAGCATCACAGTGATTAATTAGTCCATCACTCATTCCTTTTCCCTTTGATGATGACGTTTTTCAGACGACTTAAGGCGGGGGCATGCAACAGCTGTAAACTATTGCAAACTGTCGTGTTTTAGTGAATTGTACTGTCTTTAGTGAACTTCTATTCACTCATTTTTTACTTTTGTGGCAAATACTAATACTTCAGGGTAAAACCGAAAGTAATGTTAGTGTTAAGGAAGTTTTCCAAATGTACCGGTTTCCATGAAACGTTAAGCAATACATATTCCCTTGTAAGTTAAATCGGTTTAAACCAGTATACTAGCTTTATCGTGTTATTATTCTAATGACGTTTTTACTAACCAGGAAGGTGAATACACAACATTGGTTATATTCTGCTGGACAAGTAACTGTCTAAAAAATTAAAATGTAGCCTTTTCTACCCAGACAAGTCAAGATGGACAGCAACACTGTTGAATTCAAAGGGAAAAAAAGATCAGCTGCTGTAACAGTCTGTCAACAAAATTTGCATTGCTGCTCTCTCCTCATCTCCATTACTCTCTCCTGTCTCTCCTCAAGCCCACGGAGCTGCCGGCTTAGATCTGAGTACTCTGATGGCTTATCACATAGCGAGCAGCAGGCTAAGCCGGAGTGATGCGCCCAAAAGACATGATCAAAGCGCACCAACTTTCCACACAGCCATGTTGATGGAAGAGCAGGCCCTGCCATGTTATGTTTCTTATTAGTCTGGGACTGCCGACTGAAAACACAGTTAAGAAGTCAAGGATGAGGCCCTTAAAGATGCAATCCTGCAACCTCATTATACATCACACTGCCTACTGTTACCCAGGTTCAAGTGTGAGACAATTTCACATTCGTAAATGTCAGTTTTGCTATTCTTATACTCATACTGATGCAGCATATTAATGATTGAACCTACAGCCAGATCACGAAAGCTTTTATTTTTTAGCTATCTATAGGAATTCAGTTGTGATATGACAACTTTGGACTCTTCCTGCAGCAGAACCACTGGTTTGTAAAGAACCTGTGAAATAGATTGAGCCACCACTACAGCTGAAACAGAATAGAGCCATCAACTTAAACTACAACTTCATTAACAGAAATAAAATATCTAACCACATTTGTTGGCTGATCGGTTCTTCGCCAAACCACAAAAACTGTCAAGAAAGAATTCAAAACTGAAAACTTATCATGAAAATTAAACTCCAACCTCAACAAAGTGACACCTCTTCCCACAATTGTAGGGAGACCACCTTTACAACATGCATACCTCCTTAAGATCAGGAATGGCCTAATTCCAGCATTAACTGCTCCAGGAATTCAACAGTAACCACATGATTCCTCTCTTCTTCTGACTTTTACACTAGTGCCAAGAGAGCAAAACGGCTTATTGGAAACTGTAATGATGGATAAAGGGGACATGATTAGGATTGACATCACTGTACACTGTGGAAGGTTTTAGTCTCGGGCCAACAAAACGAAAGGGATACGTTTTTTGAAGAGTTTGGCTTTATATCAGGCATTATGTGCTTGGACATAAGCTTTTGGAAATACTGTGGGGTTTGAAACATAGGGGAAAAATGGTTTATGGCAAATCAACATGTAAGCATGTCAGGTTATATCAGAGTAAAAACTGTGGCCGTATCAGAGTTAATCAGCGCAAATGTGGTAGAAAATACCCTAAAAATAAAGCCCACATCACAGCCACACACAGATTATACTATGTGTTGTATAGTATAACTGAGATATATATAAACTGGAAAACTGATAGTGAGAGGTGCCCTCTCCCTCCCTCTATCTCAACCTAACCCAGTCCAGGTCTTCTCGAGGTTTCTGCCTGTTAAAAGTTCTTGTTTCCTCAATACTGTTGCCAAGTGCTTGCTTATGGGGGAATTGTTGGATCTCTGCAGGATAGAGAGTTCGGTCTGGACCTGCACTTTTTGGAAAGTGCCTTGAGAAAAAATTGGTTGTGTAGAGCGCTATACTACGGTGGCCGACAGGGTCAAACTACAGCTTAAGAAATAACATACAAATAGATTAAGCAGAGGCAAATAAAGAAACATCTTCATCAATTTTACAACACAAGCACGCTGCAAAAATCACAGCACAACATATTAAGCACAAGACAACAGAAGTGTTTCGGAGGACACGATATACACCTCCGATGCTCTTTTCTAATGCTTAATGTAGTGAATGAAACCATATATAATATGCAAACATTTCATGTATTTTTATTAACAGTGTTACCTTCGCTTAACTTACAGTTAATTAGGTCATGTGACTTAGAATAAATCGTTTATCCACATAGTTTGTTTGTAAGACCTAAATGCCGGGAAAGAGTCCTTATCTGATCTCAACTACCATTCCCTAGCTCAGAGGCTAAAACAGCAATTTGGTTTTCTAGCATATTAAATATAAGAGGAGCACCGATCGGGAGGCCTAGTTTCATTTGATCGGCAATCGGATGAACAGCCTCACTGAGGTTGATTCGATAATGAAGGTCTCATTATAGTGAAATAATACAAAAACACTTTATGCAGAAAAGGAGTCATTTAATGGCTCTGTAATGGTTAAATTTAGACTTCATCCTGTGATAACCAATCACCTGGATGGATCCGCAGCGTTGGCCAATCAGTCAAACTTAATGAATACAGAGATGTAATGGATCCATAGAGAGTTTGTTATGATTTGTAGCGTTAGCAGTTTTAGCCGCTTCCTTTATGCAGAAAATTTAAAAAAAAATTAATTTATCATTTGATTCAAATCTGAAATTTGTCCAAAGCAGTCTGTTTTAACTTTGAGATGACCTACAATGTTCATGTCGTCAACAGATGCTTATTGAAAAGTTAAGCTACTTTGGGACATAAACTGTCGAAGGCACTGAGGGCTAATTTAACTGTCCACTCATGGCAGTATAAGTGTAACCACATGACAATACTAACGAGCACCAGTCTAACATCAAACGGTGGAAAACAATGTGGAAATAGTGATGAAATGTGACATTTCTGTTTCATCCAGCTGTTTTCATGCAACTGAACCGAGGCGAGACAAAATGATTGTAGTTAACTCAAGTAATTGCAATCAGACGATTATGTAATAACCCTAATGAAAGATGTTGAAATGTAAATGTTCACTCTTTAACAGGTTTGAGAATTTCACTTCACTTTTTTTCTTCTATTACCCTAATAAAGTTGACATATCTCAATTAAAACGAGACCAAAAACTCCATTATTATTATTTGTATCTTTTGTTCCAACCTTTTTTACTCAGTCAAATTGGGTTGGTGTCTTTTAGCATCAGATGAACGTGTATATTATTAATCTAATTAACATGTTAAAATTCTTGATACTTTACGTTCTTCCTGGTGTTGCAGAGGCTGATGCTGTGGGTTCTGCAGCCCAACAAGCATATTATTCATTAAATAACACTTTACTACCTCAATAACTAATTCAAGACACCGACTTGACAGATACAACTAAATATATATGATACCATATTTTTCAATGACTATCTGCCTGTCTGGACAATCTGCATCCCAAAGTCATAAATTAATTTTGAATTCAAGTTAATTGATTTAAGTCACATCCATGCAGACGGATGATATTTTTGTCTGCATCCCTCCCTTTATTAAGGACAAATGACGGAAGACAGTAATTAATGGCTCCATGACTTAATGGCCATCTTGAGCGTTTCTGCTGTCTCCATAGAGACAGAGGAGCTGCACAGAGGAACACCTGAAGATGTCCACTCTCTGACCAATGGTGTTCCCTGAAACGGGGGAACCGTCACACACAACATGGGCTGAGGCACACTATCCTGTACCCTTGAATTTTTTTTTCTGCTTTCCTTTGTTATCGACTCCATTCGTGTAATAGATCTTTAATGAGCGTGTTGTACTCCGCCATATTACCAACCAACAACAATTACATGGTAAAATAATTTACCTGTTTTTTAATTCATCTGTCACTTGTCTTGTTCGCTGCAAAAAAAATTAATCAGACTGATGTCATCAATTTTGAGGGCATCAAAAATCACAAGAGGGATGAAGTTGCAAATAAAAAACAATAGAGAAAAAAAATGCAGGCTTATTCTCACACTGGACTGAAAATAACTCTCCTTATCATTCAGCTGAAAGCAAGGGCTCCCAGTCAGTTTAGAGGCCCTTCATACCCAGCACAGGGTATTTCAATGTGTGTTCACAAATACTGAGCCGTCGGATGAAAGGGAGCGCCGCTCCACTCGGGGATGGCAGTCCCCACACTGAATGCATGAGTGACTAATTACTTTCTTACCAGTTCAACCACAACTCTCCACAAAGAAGAGCCTCGGCTCCTGCCTGAAGAGTCCAAACTAGAAACAAGGGCTTTCCAAAATAATACTAAATTACAGATTGTTGCGTTAAGGATCTTGCACCACTACAATGCATAAAGCTGCTCTTCCTCAAATTTCAAGCCGCTTCACTTTCCCCATGCCAGCTCCATTTACTCTGATGTAGCGTGCGGCAGCAAAAGCAGTCATTCTTTTTTCACGAAGCAAAGACGGAGGACGGCGTTCTCATCAGAAACAGCAGAAGCCTGACTGTAGGCAACAGCCGTGTCAAAAAGTAGGCCTGAAAAAGTTGCAAAGAAAGTTCATCCAGTGTTTTAAAACCTTGGTCAGCATTTGCGAATGTCCATTTCTGCATAAGTGAGCACACAAACCCCAGTGCCTGTTCAAATAGTCTGCAGCTTTCTCTCAGGCAGCTCATGACAACAGCCCAGCAGCAGCACTGTTTGATCTCCAATGTTTTCCTTAATCTGGGTTGTCAAGGTTCGCTTGTTGGAGGCTGTTTACTTTACTTCTCCTTAAAAAAAGTGTTTTTTCCCCTCAGACAATGACTAATCCAAAGACCAAGAAGGAGGGAGCACTGCCAGCAATAGTTGTTAGAGCTGCAGTTTCCCTTTTGTAAATTTTCAGATGGTTTTAGTTCTTCGGGTTGCCAGCTGCAGACTTACTGTATGAAATATATCTTTTCATTCTTTTATACAGGTAGTTTACTCTGAAACACTAAGACAGACAGACAGACAGACAGATAGATAGATAGATAGATAGATAGATAGATAGATAGATAGATAGATAGATAGATAGATAGATAGATAGATAGATAGATAGATAGATAGATAGATAGATAGATAGATAGATAGATAGATAGATAGATAGATAGAGAGATAGATAGATAGATAGATAGATAGATAGATAGATAGATAGATAGATAGATAGATAGAGAGATAGAGAGATAGATAGATAGATAGATAGATAGATAGATAGATAGATAGATAGATAGATAGAGAGATAGAGAGATAGATAAGATAGACAAAATAATAAGATAGACAAAAATAATAAATATTAATTTTAAATGGACAAAAACAATTACAAATAAAATATAAAAATGGGTTAACAACACCAAGAACACTGTCCTGTCTTAAAGTGGTTATCTTTTTATCTTTTCTATACTAAATTATACTTTTGGTATATATATACCTATTTCACTAATAAATCACCATGGTGTAAGTATTATACATATAGCCTTTCAAAAGCAGATATTCTTTAAAAGCTGGATGTTCATTTTCAAATTATTGGTAGTTAGAAGCTATTGGTCTGTAATACACCTGTTATAACATGTTAATTAGTATCTTAAGCATTTGACTGCTTAACTGCATTTCTACATGGATAAATATTTATGCTCAAGTAACTGCATAACTAAGAAAACTCCATGGTGTAAGAATTATAAATATTGCCTTTCAAATGCAGATTATTTTTCCAATTATTGGTAGTTAGAATCTAATTATCTGTAATACATCTGTTATAACATGTTAATTATTAGCTAAAGTATTTTGACTGTTGAATTTATGTCTAAATGGATAAATATCTAGGCTCAAGTAAATACTTTTGGAGAGTGCATACAAAGTGCATAAACAAAAGTATTGATAGTTAATTTATAACTTTTAAAATAATGAATTTTTCTAGCAGTTTTATTAAATGTTCTGCAACATCAGACTGTTTGTTGTTATGAAAACGTTGCAGCAGCATATCTGACTCAATAAAACCATATAGTTCAAAGTTTGGGCAATAGAGTAAAGAAAAGTGACAAAGGCTAAGTTTGTGTGACTGAAAGTTGTCTTGCAATAATTCAAAACAAATGAACAAAATTGTTCATTTTTAATAAGAAAACAATAGAAATTGGGTGATTGTATACTTTTTAAGTGGAGAAACAGTTATTGTGTACAGCCTTAATGTTTGAGTTAGTAACTAGCAAAGTACAAGTATTTCATTACTGTGCTTAACTGGATATAACACACATCTGCATTTGACTTCAGTTTTTACTATTCTGACAACTTTTTGCATTTACTCCATACATTCCAGCAAAAATATATCTGATCTTTCTACTCATTGTATTTTCAACATGGTCAAATTACTTAAGTTGAGTATCTTTATTCTGCATCACTGCGTATTTTCCTGACATCAAGACTGTTTTCAACCTGATGAGCCAACCAAGGCATGAAGAAAAGAAGACCCCTTGGTGGATCGATGAGTGCATGTCACTCATGAAACCCGTATAAGATGTAAAAATGGGAAACAAGAGCAAGAGACATATTCAAGGAACAGGACCAAGAAGACAAGGCGTAATGTCATTTTTTTTTTTCTCTGATCAGCCTTTTTCTTTACATAATAGTCATCATTCACAATGAATGCAGTAGACTTCTGAATGCCAGCAATAGAAGTAGAAGTAAATCTCCTATTAACTGTTATTAATATCATTTCAATATTAAATAAATATGATATGAAGTTTGCCCAAATCGGCAGGTAGTAAAGTCCTTCAAATGTCTCGCTGCAAAAAGCTCCTGATTTACATTTCAGATATTGCACTTTTTTTTTAAACTATTACTTAAGTAAAGAACCACTACTTATACTTTCACCAGACTCTTTTTTTACACAAGTAACTACTTCCATAGAGAACAACGCGTGTACATTTTTCCACCTCTGCAGAGGAGCCACACCAGATCAGCCTTTAATAATAATAGCTCTAATAAAACCTAAGCTGCTTATTAGTGAAAGCTATGTAACTGTTCTAATAACTATACTTTAGATCACTTGTGATGCCTTCCTCCGGTTTCTCGGAGCTAACACGTGGGGGAGAGCTCCTTCTCTGGTCGCACTCCAGAGAAATCACGGCACTCAAAACTTCCCTTTCGCGGAGAGAAGTTAGAAACGTTCAGGCTCAGGTAGAGCTATAATGGAGGACTGTGAACGGCAAATACTTTATATTTCCCATAAGCCACATTTACTCCCACCCCTAAGGAATTCGCGCATAGTTTGGGGTAAGTTAGGACCCCAACTTTCCACAAAAAAGTAGAGGATAGAAGGCAGCGTAGTTCAAAAAACACTCCCGTTAGTCCCGGAGACAGCGCTACCGACCAGGCAACACGGTAATAACACAGGTGTTTTTTTCCTTTAATTCACTAATTGTATCAGTTGTACAAAACAAGAGAAAACAACATGACAAACTAAATGAGTGTGTATTTGAATACTGCTTGTATCTAAAAACGACACCACAGAGCTAACGTGAACATAATGGTCAAACTTACCCGAGTGGAAAACAGCAGCTAACAGGCGCACGCGGAGGGTACCGATTAGCTAGCATGAGATATCGAAGTCGTGCGCGCGAGCTTGTGTACCCAGAACGCGTGCGACAACAAATCACGCCGTAAACACCAACAATATTACTCCGCCCGCCTCTGTGTTGGTGTCAGTGGTGGTGGAGGTGGAGGAGGTGGAGGGGTGGTGGTGGGGGGGGACTAACTAACTTACTTAACTACAAGGAGAAAGACAATCTTACCGAGGGCGTCGAAAAAAGAAGCATTAATGTGGAGATCCGCACGCGCTGGCTCCCAGGCTGGCTCGCGGGGGTTAAAAAAAAAAAAATTCAGGCACGAGCTCCTCTCTTAATGTTATCAGATTTTAACGCGCCTGGCCAAAAAGAAGGAAGAATCGCGGGTTTGGATGTTGTTGTTTTGATGTTCCAAGTCCGTGACGTCATATCCACCTGCTGGGTAAACAAGCGTTCAATCGCATCGCGGATCATTGATAGAAAACATCAGAGACACAAGTAGAAGTCGGGAACTCTCGGGAGCACTCAGGAGTCCCGTTCCATTGGGAAATGTGGTGATCTGCATTAGTTTGGCTCAAAGTGTGACAGGAGAGAGGGGGGTGTCAGAAAAACTTAAATGTCTAAGCTGATTAATTGCAACTGAGGCAGAATTAGGTTTATTATTTCAGAATATTTTTCTTCCTTTTTGCTTCATGTTGGATTTGTGATCCAGCACACCTACTTCAAGATATTACTCCCAATACACCCATCAGCCATAAAATTATAACCGCTAAGAGGTGAAGTCAGAAGAGCATTGATTATCTTGTGAAATTAGCACCTGTCACTGGGCGGGACGTATTAGTCACCGAGGGTCTTCTTAAGTTGGAAGCAGAAAAAAATTTGCAATTGTGAGGACCTGAGTGATCTTGACAAGGGCCAAATTTTGATGGCGAGACATCCAGGTCAGAGCATCTCCAGAATTGTCTGCAGGGGGGGGTCTCCAGAAAGCTAGCCAGTGTCGTCCGATCTCAGCGAAGAGCTACTATGGCACAGTCCGGGCTTCATCAATACCTGAAGCAGCCTCTTGGATGAGAGGTGACACGTCTTCAAGCCAAAACAGAAGTCCAGCTGCTTTGGATTCAACCCGCAAGGATTATCATGACCAGGATGAATGAGGATCTACACAGATACTATGGCACAGACTACTGAAAAGACGGATCAGACTGGTGGTTTTATTGTTCAGGCTGATCGGTGGAGACAAATAAAGAAAAAATGCAAGCTGTTCAATGTCTTAAGGAGTTTTAGTTCCCAACAGGGGTATTTTCTATGGTTTTGAAAATGACTGTGTGGCCTATAAGAAGCAAACATCATTCACATTGTTGTGGTTTTTATTTTCTGGCATGTCTCCGTAATATCTCCAACTTGACTGCATCTAAATTTTGTGGTTTGAAAGCGTTTTTATTCTAACCCCCTGCAGTGTGTTCCCTGTGTCGCGAGAAGCATAGAAACATTACAACGGCAATTAAAAGCTGTTACTTCTTGCCCCTGGAGATGAGAATTACCATGGGCCAGTTCAACAGTCCAGTTAACACTCGTTGTAAAGCAACATTAATTCAACCCCAAGAGAAAATATCTCAAGTCTTCTTCTCTTTTTTTTTGCCCTTGATCAAGGTCTGAGAGGCACAGCTCATTTCTCAGTCATCGACATCACGTTTATCATGGCTGCATCTGGGAGGAATGCAGCTGATGGACCCTCTCAGGAAAGTCTGTTTCTTGGTAAACAGTGCCACCCTCTGGCCAACGCCTGTCACAGGACAAAAATCTATGTTTCCACTGAATAATCACTTCATCTGCAGAATGTGAGTTAATGAGGAGATCATTTAATAACCTTAATCCTCTGTTATGTCACCGTTTTTTTACCATTTCTCTGCCGCTCCGGGCGTGCTTTGTCACATTCTCCGCCTCCAGTTCTGCTTCTAGATGAGGGATTGATCACAGAAGTATGATCTTCCTTTAGGCTCACAGCATTTTAAATAGTGAAGTTCTGCTCTGTCGTGAACTGGACACACAGAACAGTTCACGGAAAACAAAAAACAACTTATTCTTGCATTTGTCTTAATTCACAGCAACACTGACACAAAATGAGGAAGCAGGAAAACAAAATTACCTACCACTTCCTGCAGACGGAGCAAAAAACAAACTGATGAAAAAACCCATTCCTGCACAACTTCTTACTTTAACGGCCCTCTAAATCATTTAGGGAAATACATTTGAAAAGCAATAACTTCCTTAAAGGCTGTAAACTGAGTTAAACAAGCTATATATTCTCTTTAAAGATACCATATATGTTGTTGGTAACAAAACTATTAAACCCATATTATAAAAACTATCAGGTTTATTCGCAAAATGCACCATTAATCAGCTATTTGTAATAATCGAATCACACAAGAGTTTAAATAACCGTCCCTGTGACGAACTGGCGACTTCTCCAGGGTGTCAGTGCGCTCAAATGGACGCTTTTATCATGGAAGAAAAACATCTCGCCGTTTCTGAAGAAGCCGAAGCAAGAACTCAAAATCCACCAAAACTTGTCTTTAGAGGAAAACCTGAAACTTGAACCTGACTTGAATCCCACAGGAAACATATGGGATCTGAAGAAGGTGGTAATAGCACATAAACCAAAGAGTACTACAGACCTGGAGGTCTTTGTTCATTAGGAAGCAGCTATGATTCTTCAGGAACCCTGTAGAAGCTGATGTGGTGTATCACGTCTGCAGAAGACCACAGCAGCAGAATCGATGCAGGTGTTGGTCATCAAAGGGTTCAACTAAATTAATGCTGTCGTCCCCAACTGCAAGTGTATGTCCCGAAAAAGTCCCCAATCCCCTTTGTTCAAGAACTTTCTACAAGCAAACCCCCTGATTGAACCTCTTAAATTAACTTTAGTGTCAGAAATATACCACCAACCTTTCATGGAATTCCTTTTTTATTTGCATATCTTATTTCATTTATGAATTTAATACCTTAGACAATCTAAATTTACCATAAAATGACAAATACTTTGGTCAAGAAGGCTCTAAACAGCAGGAAAAAGTCAATTATAATTAGGTTAATCATCATTACTACCTTCCTCATTGAGTGAAATCTGTTAACCTTCTGGGTTTTTAGAGAACTACTTGACCCCTAATTAAACTTTTTTGGTTGTATTAAGTTAAGTAGATCTGTTCAGTGAGTCCTCACAAGCTATAAAATGTAAAAAAAAAAGAAGTAAATTTGATAGAATAGGACTTTCTCAATAGCCACGGTGAACGCCTCCTCCTCGGTGGCCCCTTCGGCGTTCCGTGTCCCCCAGGGCTCCACCCTTGGTCCCTTACTCTTTAAGCATATATATGGTGCACCGGATCATATTATAAGCAGGTTTAGTCAAGTGGCAAATATTTTTGCAAGAAGAAATACGGACTGAAAATGTGCTGGACCAAACAGTTGAGCAGGACATTAAAGGTTAAATGACCTAAGGGTCCACGGAGCTGCAGAGACACACTGACGTCCTCTGAGTCATTCAAAGAAGTAGAAAGCTGCACAGTTGGATTCAAATATATGAATCATGCCATGCAACACACACTCATTGACATGCAATCATGGCCGGAATCCATAATTAAAATACATGATTAAAAAGATAAAACATTCTGCAAATAAAGAAACAACAACTTCCTGACATGAAGGATGGAAGATTAGACGGTTTGACATGTCGAAGAGAAAACGGCTAAAGAAATGTGCTTATCTGCGTGTCTAATGGATTGGATGATTGGTAAAATCAAGCCATCCTACACGCTTTTATGGGATTACAAAAGTGTTTTTTTTTCTAAAGGTTGTAAACATGATTGTCTGCTGTAATTAATGAGGAAATATCAAATGCGTGCGTGGTGCTGTGAAGACAATCTCAGCCACCATCTATGTTGTCTACTTGAGCGGTTTGATCTGCATGTCAATACTGGATGGGCGAGCTCGCCGGAGCCCGGCAGCTTTGTGTTTGAATTTATTATCGGGTTTTGTTGGTGTCAGGCTGCTGATGTGTTGTGAGGATTAAGGCCCTGACTTGATGAAGTGTGGTTACAAATTAATTGAGGATGGCTATCAGTTATGTAAGAGCCTCTCTGCACATGTGCATGCACACAACAAAGTAATTAGCTTTCTGTTAATTAGGTAATTAAGTAAATGAAAAGGGGCTCCTCTTGATTCCCAAAGGGGGGTGAATGGCTTTCATATGGCGTTTTTCCCTTGCTGCTGGGGGCTGCAACAGTCAGCATGTAATGAAAGAGAGAGGCCTCCTGCAGAAGCTGCTCAGATAATGAGCAGAGAAGAACTGTCAAATGAGCTGAGCGTAGGAACTGGATGCTTTTTGCACTGATCTGCAGATGTCGCTACATTCTTTCTTAGAATATAAAGTCTAGAAACATAGCACCTTTTAATCTAGTGTTTAAAATGGCAATTTTACTCCCAAAAATTTACCGAAACTTAAAAATATAATGGAGTGGTTTTATTTTTTTTCTATAATTTTATTATTTTGCTTTTAAATTTCTATTCAAAAACAAATTCCCATAACTTTTTATTGCAAATTATTATTAAATGCTTGTTTTTCTTAGCAACAGAGTAGACAGTGGATATAAATATTGAATCCGATTGTTGCATTTCAAACTAGTTTTTTTCAAAATCCATTAAGGATGGTGAGTGGAATTATATTTGACATCGTAACTTTGTGCTGTAGTAGATTGAGTCTGAACACAATTGCAGAAAGAATACTTTCTGTACGTCACGGCCCTTATTTCATTAACCTTTAGTGTCCTCCGCAAGAAAAAATTACGTGAAAATTTGTTCTTTGCCTAATATATTTGTTTTTGGACATTTATTAATTTAATATCTTAGACACCCTACATTTACACAAAATAGTAAATCATTTGGTCAAGCCTGTTTTTAAACCGGAAAATATCAATCTGAATTATAAAATAGTTTCATAATGAAATTTTGCATTTCATAGGAAATGATCCATTGGAATCGGATTAGCTCATCCTTTTGGTAAAACATGTTTTTAGAAAACGTTTTGACCCTTTTTTGATTTGTATTAAGTTATATAATTCTGTTTGGAAAGTCCTGACATTCAATAATCCTATAGGAATATCGAACAGGACTTTCTCAATAGCCTTGTTAATACCGCCTTCTCTGTCGCCCCTTTGACCAATGGTGTCGCCCATGGCTCCATCCTTGGCCCCTTACTCTTTAGCATTCACATGCTGCCACTGGGTCATATTATAGATGTCCAGTCACATTTTTCAAGAAGAAATAGTGACTCAAAACGTGCTCAACCGAACAGCTGAGCGGGACGTTAAAGGGTTATTCATTGCACTTGCCACATAGTGTCGCAAACTGAACACATTGTCAAACCTTCAAATGTAAGATGATGAAATGTTGTGCAGAGATTCATTATGAACGTTAGTCAATAGAGTTTCCAAATTATTATCAAAAACAAGTTTATGTTCTGAGGCTCCAATTTTACACACATCACATAGTGCACATTTGTGTGAATGCTACTGAAGATAGAAGGAAGTAGTTCTGTGATCCTCAACTGATATCTGCACACAACCAACATCCGCCACAGCACCACTCCAGGCAACTACACAGGGAGAGACCCAGCTCATTAAAGCTTCAAAGTTTCCCTCAATATTAACTGCTGTCATGGTTAAAATAACATTAATAATGAGATGTTTCACGTCATTCATAAATGTTCTGATTTTACAAACATGCGGATTTTAATCAAGCACTAAGTGGCATGTGTTAGTTGTTTTAAGTTATAATGCTTGTGAAAATACAAAACCTGTTTATTGTGTCGGATATAATGCATTTAAACACGTCTGAATGTGAAAATACATTTACAATAATAGTGCATGAGACCGTTTGACTGTGTGATAGAAATAGTGGATGAAGTATTGAGATCATTAAGTATAAGTATTAACGCCACAGTGAGGAAATACTGTCAGAGGATATATAAGTATATAGCGGCCATTTCCATAGATATAGGAAGATATTGAAAGTAAAAGGTATGTAGGTAGTGTCAGAAAAATGTATCCACTTTGCATGTTATACTGTTAGTACATCGTTATTACTCATGTATTAATCTAAATGTAGGATTTTGCTGGTGGAATATTTTTTATAGGACTAATGGATCACTGGACCATTTAGTTCTATTCTACTTTCAATTCTCTTAATCTTCTATTGACTGTAAAAATATCATGTCTATTATAGTCACACAGCTTATTCTATCCAACAAATATTACAAACTTTGAAGGATTCAAGTGAGTTAAATAATGAAATGTAAGTTAATTAATGAAACTTAACTCACTTGAATTAGTCTTCATATTTCTGGAACGGGACACCTGTAACGTTTTCCAATAACCAATCATTTAAACCCCATTTATTTTTTTGTACTCCAAAAATCTTGACTGGAGGCAGCTAAAGCTGTAAGTATAATATGATGGAGCATAAAGCTCTGCTTACTTTACTCAACCCTTTTTTAACACTCAGAGATCTTGTGATAACATTTGGAAATTTCTTGCAGATAAAATAAAAAGACATAAAATTGAAGTCCACACAACCTCCTCCAGCCCCGGTTTGACCTTGACCGTACTCTACACTTCTACTCAATGCTGTCCTGAGTTATTTCTTTAAGAGGTACTTTCATCTTTCCTCAGGAAACATGTGATGGACGAGAACTAAGAAAAAAAAAAAGAAAGAAAAGGTATTAAACCATGTCAGAATGTCGACACCCTTCTTTTGTGGCTACATACTGTTGATTATTAAAACTACGTAAGAAGGAAGACGGATGTTGTTTTTTGTCAATTTTATTAACGTATATTTGTCAACATCAATGCAAAAATCCATTTTACAAAGGGAATTATTGTCCCCTTCTTCTGACTAACAGATGGAGCAGTCCAAAATGAGTCTAGAAAACATGTGATAATAACAGTAGAACTCAGTTTACTGTAAACTGCAAGAAATCCTTACACAACATTTGATAAAATGTTCACTCTGGTAAAAACTAACTCTGTATAAATAGAACAGATGACAAAGTCAAATCTACTTTCTCAACATCACGTCCATCAGTGAGTCTTCAGTTACTTGTGTTTTAAAGTACACTTTTCCTTGAGGCGGGAGCCTACAGATCGTCTCAACTCTTAAAGATTTAATTTGACATATTGTTTAAAAATTCTGTTAAATATGGGAACAACCGGAACTTGTTGGGTTTTTTTCCCCCTATTAGAGCAGATGATGCTGCATTTTCTCTGTCCAGTATGAAGCTGGATAAACCGGGAAACCTTAGATACCATTTATCTATAAGTGACATTAGAACTGTAAAGTAATCAGGAGTGCCACTAACTGAACATATAAACGTGAAGAATCTCTTTAGAGTAATGAAATATCTGGGACTCCTTTAAGTAGAGCAGACGCTCCACATTCAACATGTGTATGAAGAGAAATGTCAAATACAGTGTGAGAACATTCAAAGATGCACCCTTCAACAAGACTTTTGCTCTTTCAGTAAAGCTGTGAAAAACTAAATCTCGTGCTTCTTAGGGGGGTGTGTGTGTTTGTGTGATATTAGAACTACGGATGTTAAAGGAAGGGAATGAATAGGGACTCTGGTCTAACACTTACAAGCGTTACCCCGACTTAAGGTCGATGAACAGTTGATGAAACATCAAGAGTGTCTTCTGAAGAAATGGAACGGCAATAACGTAACCTTCTTACGTGGCAGAAAAGTGCTTTGGCACAATGAAATGAATTGATAACTCGAATATCAAACGGCTCCGATTATGTCGTTGTTACCTCAGTACCAGGAATGAATTGAGGGGTCCACAGGCCGCGGTGAAGATAGGACCCCGCAGTGCAGTTCAGTACAGGATGGAAACAAAACCAACATGAACCGGTGACGCAGGATGAGATTAATGCTGGCGATACATTCTATGAACAGATCAGAACTCTGGGATAGACATTACAACGAAAGAATGCATCAGTCATTAAAAGTTATAAAAATATATATGGATAATATCTCACCGCTGAATGCAAAATAATACCCTAAAATAGGTTGCGGACAGCGCCTTCCGCGACAAGGCGGAAACAGAGTTCGCTCGAAAAGTTTCTTAAAGTGCATCAACAGTCTAGTGTCTTGATCGTCCTCCTTCGAAGGCATGATGCTCCATGTGAGCTGAAAAAGAACAAAAGGGATTCATGATGAGTATAAGCCCTTCGGTCAGACATTAAACATTAGCATTTTAAAGGAGAGACACAAGTTCACTTTAAGTTTTGGCTGAGAAAAGGAGCATTCCAGGATTAATCCAGAGTTAAGTGGAGATGACTGACATATATACAACAAAACTCCCCGTAAACAGTGTCTCAGGATCCAGCAGCACTGGGACCTCGTTTATAAAACTGTGCCTAGGATTTGCGTCAGAAGGTGGAGTATGGACAGATATACGATTTCTGTGTGCACAACAATATTCTGAATTATTAAATAGTTCTCACGCACATGCTCAAGATTTCCTTTTATAAATCACAGTAATTTGAATTGGCTCTAATTAATATAAATGACTACTGATTGAAGAAGTCAGTCACAACCAAGGCAGACAGGAAGAGTAAAAAATAATCTTCACTCCTTGTACAATTTTCATTCTCAGTGGAGAAAGGTAGAAGTAAGAACTGAGATGTTGTTTGGTGGACAGACTGCGGATGTTTCTAAAGCTTTAAAGGTCTGAGAGCAGCAGGAAGAGTTAGACTCATTAAAGCTGCTGGTGGTTGGACCGACAGTCTGACAGATATCTGTCCATCCATTCATTCATTCATTCATTCGTCATCCGTAAACGCTTATCCTCTTCAACTTCAACTAAATCCCTGAATTAAAAGAAAGAAATTATGTTGAGGGAAAACACAAACACATTAACCTACTAAAACCATGACTCTATTAACATCCATCAGGACTTTCTTCATATTTCTTTTTGTGTGTCTTATCGCTGTGTGTTTCAGCAGGGTCAGTGGTCATACCGAGGAACAGGGCGCCCTGTTCTTCTGCACGACTCCTCCCGAGTCACGTTAAAAATCATCTTTCGATGGAAAACTCAAAAATAAGAAAAAGGAAAAGCACTCGGGTCACACCGGCATATGTAGATGCAAGGTTTTGAGAATTTGACTTTCATTTCTATGCATGTATTTTTCTTGCAACTTGCCACTGCTGTAACGATAGAATTTCAAATTCATTTAATAAAGTCTGATCTCATGGTTAATATCTGTGTAATTTTGTAAATAGTTTACAGGTAGAGATGTTTTGACCACACATCACAGAACAACCAAATAACATGTGATATATATGGAAACCACACAAAAATAGGATAAATAAAAAATATAGAACAGTTCTGGGGGATTCTGGCTAAATTGAGAATGGCCTAATTCTTCCTTAGAATTGAGATCTTGATTTTTTCATATTGCACTTTATTGTGAACATGGCTGAAACTGCCTTTGTACAAAACAGATAGATGTATGCGGGCCTTAGGGTTAGGGTTTTAACTCCAAACAAACTTGGGCCACCCTCTCAAAGGGCCAGGCCTCTGTTGTCGTAAACTAAGCTGAAGCTAAGCCAGTAAGTTTAGCTGCAGCTCAAATTATTCATTAAAATGCTGCAGAATCGTACTTCAGAAATGAGATAGTATCTACGTCTGAATCCAGATTTCAGACGTATATGACGAAGATTTGGTAAGATTCATCGGCCAGCCTTAGATCAAAATACCTAAATCTACGCAATGCATTAAAGATATTTTGATAAATTTGTGAAGAAAGAATTTCCCATGCCAGATCTGCCAATCAGATTCAATCAATTGAGCACCAATCAGAATCCCCTTAAACACCATGTGACATGCAGAATGTAGAGTTTGTCCGATCTGCTTCAGACAGGATGGACAGCATCAAGACTCACATTTTCGTGGAAACGGCAGAAAATAAAATTTGTAGTAAGGTCAAATATGTCGATAGGCAGAAGCACTGCTCATAATAAATATATATGTGAAGTCTGGTGAAGCTACTAAATGCAACTTTTGAGAGAATATATACCAGAGATGATGACAATCATTAAACCTCAGCTTAAAAAACCTCCAGTTTCCATAGAAAGAAAATGAAGAAATTAAACTTGTTGATATAGGTTATATAGGTCCAACTGTCAAAATCTACCTGTCATTATTAATATAATTATAAAATCTGTTGGGACTAGTATGCATAGTTTACCAGATATATTAAGGAAAGAAAAGACTGCGGACGAACTGACAGACTGACAGAGTTTTATGTCAGATGATAAAAATGAATGAGGGCGCCTTCCTTTATCACTGGTTGAAGAGGTTAAACTACATAATGTCACCAGTTTGACCTTTATGCTGTAGCTCACTCTCATTTAAAGAAGACATATTTTACATGTATTAACAACACCAGCCCTGATTCGCCCTCAGCCACTTTCACTCCTTCAGCCGCCCTCCGGCTAGAACCGCGTCATCGACACACGCTCAGTTAAATCAACACCTCAGATTAAATCTTTCCAACGGTTCGGCTCGATTCATGAAACTCGACATGCCGACGGGAGCTCCAATGTTTCTGATTGAATAATAAACAAACAATTTCTGTACCAAACGACGTGGAATAAATGAGCATACTTACACTTATAAAATACGGCTTTGAAAGTTACGTTAGGGAGGAGCTCGTAGATTTTCCCCAAGACGCTTGCTTCGTTAGCGAGAGATGCATCACTATTCCAGATCTGAACAACGTCTTCCCGATCTCGAACGCTAACGCTAACGCCAACCACTTCATCATCTGGAAGGTAAGAAGACAGGAGATGGTGAAGAAATACTCACCAGTGCCGGTGAGTAACGGGACATCTCCTCGTTCCCAACGCACAAACATACCAAGTAAGGAGGAAAGGTCGCTCACCTGCAGCACAGTAATCTGCAAACTGCTCCCCAATAGTGGCAAGCAACAATTCTTTCCAAACTGTAGACTGAAACAGGCAGAAGTCACACGAGCTGATACAAAAATCTGATTATTTTAGTATGATGCGATGTGATTGTGTGATACCTACAGCGCTTTCTTTAGGTATTTTCATCTTCCACACTCCTCCTTTTGCGTTGCTCTCTTCTTCCCTGTTGGTGGAAAAGATTTAAAGAACATTGAGACAGTAGAATCTAATCTGCCACCAGAACCAGATTGTCTTACAATATAATTTTACACATTCAAGACACATGTTTAATTATGAAGCAGGCTATCACTGAATAAAAACATGTCCATCAGTACTGGCTGCAAAACCTGTTCAGGTAACAAAAGTCCTGACTGGTTGTCACATCAACAGTTTCTGTGTGGAGTCTCATAAAACAAACAACAAGTTGACAACGTGTATTTTCAGACCAAACACTTCCTCCTCCAAGATCCAAATATCCTCCGTGACATTTCCTCTGTTTGCTTTCACAAGGCCAGAAGGAATGCTGAAGAAACCGAAGCCAGTGGTTGTTATAGCAACGTCACCTCTATCTAGCATACAACAACATTTTGACAGACGTTTATTCGCCTTAGGTTTCATTTTTAGGACTATCGTTACATAATGCTGCCAGTGGGGCTAATGTTTCACACAAGTTTTTGTAAAATAGATATTAAAGGTGCTGCAGGGGCTTATGTGTCCCACCGATCAACTTACCATGACAACTAGGACTCATTATTCTAAGCTAAAGAGTATGGAGGTTTAAAACCTTCCTTCAAAAAAAAAAGAAGAAGAAAAAAAAAAGCTTAAGCTAGCACTTAGCTATGCTGCTGTAGGTTTAGACTGGTAGAGGATTTCCCAAGATGCACTGAATTTCCCTCTCTCCCTCTCCTACTAATGCATGTCATTATCTTTACGTCTTCCCTGGAGTTTCTGTGCTTTTTAGTCCAGCAGGGGCCGCATGACTCATGGCTGAACCTGCTGCTGTGGACCTGGTTGATGCCCACTGATGACATAATTATTATTAGAATCATTATTAAGTATGGTGCTAGAACAATTGATAATCATCTTGTCGCCCCATCAACACCACCCATTCACTCACTCTCTAGTTTAAATGTAACTGCATATGTAATAAATACAACAAACATCTGGTATGTGTGACATTTTGATGAACTACCAGACACTGAAGTCTCCTGTCCACAGGTTTTGCGTAGATGTGGACAGACCATTCACCATGTCAGAACTGAAAAGAATAGACGGGCAACAATATGTGTGCCTACTTCTGCGGAGACATAATAAAAAGTAAGGGAAAAGCTCTGCAGCATGAATCTACAGTAAAATCTCAACAATCTCAAGTTTAATATATGTAGTACCAATTAATATACAATATAACTGACGGTCTAATACTAATAACTATGTGATGATTCCAATATTTCAAGCTTCAATCCAACTTAAGCTGTTTACCAGTTGAATATTTTTCTTTTGACTGGTACCCATGATGAATTTATTTCCCATCCTGCCGTGTGTGTAGGGGTTGTTTTATAATGGGATCTGATGCAAGACGGAGGATTAAGCAGGTTATGACACTATATGGTGATTACTGCATGAGCTCATCATCCACCTATTTAAATGGTCTTAAGAGGTGATTTTAAAGGATCTACAATAATGTCAGACTCACCACAGTGGCCTCCGTTCGCCACGCATTAAGTGATAGCTGCACCTCAGAGGCAGGGCTGTGACCGGAGGGATGTTGTTGTATACACTCCAGAAGACCTGCAAACAGGAAAGGGGGCCGGTCAAACCCCACGCCATGTTGGCATGAGAAGACTTTCTTCCTTTAAAGCTCCAGGAAAGAGCTCCAGCTCCTGGGACACAGCACACAGAATTGTGCCTCATTCATCCAGTTTTTGATTGATTACATCAAATATGAGCCCAAATCGGTCAGATTTTCTTATTAGTGTATTTCTAAGGTTTTATCTGATTGTTTTGTTATTTCCCCTCCAACCACGTGTTGCATTAACATTTCTCTCACCTGAGAATGTGGCAGAGGGTGACATCCTGTTTCAGGCTTTACATTTCAGCTGTAATACACTCACACGCACTCAAACAGTTTGTAAAGAACTTCAGTCCTCTTTCATTTCCACTGAAATTGGCAATGTAAACAAAACTTGTAACAACGCTGTCAAATACAACTAACTTGTTTGTTCTGTGTTCTTCTTGAGAAAGAGTTTCTGCAGGATTCATCAAGTCAACATTAAAGCTCTTTAATACCTTTATGAACGACATTTAAGACTCTATACTGTAGACGCACTTACTTTCAAATAAAATTATATCATTCAAAGAATTGTGGGTTCAAAATGCAGCATTTGTGTGCGTGTCCTGAACATAGAAATAATGTCAGACTGGGAGGAAACATCTAAATGAGCATTGCATAAGTGGAAAAATTAAAATTTAACATATTTCAGACCTCATACTTCAGATGTTTTTAAGGTCTAGAAATTCAGATTGTCAATACTTTTGAAGAAACTGCTGGAAGGAAACCTGTAATATCAAAAATATCTGTCCATTAATAACCAGACGGCAGAATTCTGCCCGCTATTTTGGGGATTTGGTTATGATGGGACAGAATGTTTGTTTACAGTACTGAAAGCTGAAGGAAAACAACAAAATGGCTTCCTCTTAATGTGATTAGAGCTGCAACAAAACATGAAATATGGGGCCAAGAAAAAATGTTGAATGGATTTTATTGCCAATGCGACTAAGAAGTTGTCGAACACTGAAAATATCCTTGTTGATGGTGGTGCTGATGATGATGAAAAGGTTTGTGTTGAATCTCATGGTTATTTCAAATGTTGAGTCCACCAGTAAACTTGATGCAACAAAATCTCCAAATTTAGCAAATTCAACTCTTCATATTCACGTGGATGCAGGTTTTTGACAGTGCTCAGATGACATTGGTGCGAGATTTAGCCTGAATGACATTAGAGGACGTGTCAAAAAATCAAATTTTTATAAAAACTGGTAGCTGGTATACAGCAAAAACACTGCAAATACTGCAAATCCCAGAATGCACTGCGATAGCTGGTTCGTGAGTCAAGAGCGACAGCGCTTCACCCTGCTCCTCTGTTGTCAAATATCAGCGTTTAACCAGTCACCCTAATAAACTTAAGGCTAATCTCTGGAAGAGATGCTAAGCAGCCCGGGAGAAGATAGAGATGAGAAAAAAAATTTAAATGATAAATTTTAAATAATAGTCCGATAAATAATAGACGTAATACTAAGCCGCACGCACCGTTCAACGTGTCATTTAAAGTTCTGTTTTGTCAATATTTAATTAAAAAGGATTTTAGATGTAATTTCTAAAAAAAACTATTCATTGGAAATTATTCAGTGAAAGTATCCTGATAGAGAGGGAGGCATGAAAATTAGTAATGCAGATCTATTTTGAATTTAAGCTGTAATTTGAGTATTTTGTGGTCTATTGTTTTGTTCAGAGTTTTATAAAATGAGTAAATAAAATAAGAATAAAGTTGTCACAAGGCCTCAGATTGAACATGGCGAATTGAGTCCTTCATGGATGATGTAGTCCCAACCTATATTTTTTTCCCCCTCTGTGTTGAGTTAGACACACCTGTGAGTGACTGTATATGTTTTTATTTTTTTTTCTTGCCCGCACGAAAGACCAGCCGGTAGCGACTAAAGTTAAGGGCTCAGCCTCTACAGACGCCATCAGAACATCATGTCAAAAGGTGGTGTGATGAAATATTCATTTTATTTCATGATTAAATAGTTTGATAGTTCTGCCCCATCAAAAGTCCCTGCTGTAACGTTCCGTGCCAACGAACCGCTTTCTCCCTTTCAACACTGATGATCTTCTAGGGACTTTTCGCTGAGTCATGCATTTGATCTCTTTGCTCCTCAGATGATGAAGCTCACTTTTAATCTCACCTGAACACTTTGCACCGTGTAGATCTTCTTCAGATTGGATTCACATTCTGCCGCAGTTGTGCCGGGTAACGACCTACAAGAACAAACAGAATGGTTTAGAACAAGTACAAAGAAAGCTGATATGTGCAGATAGTTATCCACATCATTTACTTTTAGCCGAAAAAAGGAGTTTTAAAGTAGCGTACAAATTCAAAACTAGCATTCAGCACTCACATCATATTTCTTATTTTTACATTTTGATCTGCTACTTCAGCTTTTAAAGCACATTACTGCATATCCAACATTTTTATTTTATGTTAATACCAATTAAATATAATTAACTTTGTGAATGTCCAGTTTTAGAACAACTTTTTTTTGGTTGTTTAAACATTTACCCTTTTTCTTTTATATATTGGAATGAAAACCATACCCAACCGTTTTGAGATTGTTATCACTTTTACCTTTACCTTTGTGGCAGTGGCAATTATAGTGGGCTAAGCTAGGACGCACCGTTCAACCGTAACATTATAACCCCCTGCCATGCCCATCAAGGCACACCTCAATCAATGAATGGCTGTCTGATAAATATGGAAACGGTCACTCACAGTGGCGCGACACTCAACAGGGGAATTTGCCTAGATCGTATCGTACTATCCGCCGGTAGCTAACCCTGGGCATTGTGTTGTAGTCCATGTTTTGCTAGCTACTCGTTACAAACTGGATCAAATCTCTACAAAGAGTTTTATAAATTTAAGTTGTAATTTTAATTATTACAGTTCACCACATCTCCTCCCACCTGACTGGGTGAACAGAGGTAAACGAGGCGGTTAACCTATCTTTGAGTGCGAACAGATTCTCTCTCTGCCTCAAATTTGGTAGAGTGGTTTTTGGTAAAAATAAATGAGGAAAATAGGAAATGAAGATCTCTACAAACACGTCCAAGACAAACTGCCAGGAGCCGCGATATACTGATGTGAACAAATTAAAAAGCCTTGGAAAACATTGCAGATTCTAAGGATAAATCTAAGAACAAGAAATCGCATTTTTTATCATAACCGTTTTCAGTTATTATTGAAATTCAAGCAAAAGACATGTTTTTTTTAAAAGGGGGAACAATTGGTTGTTCATTCATAGACCTATCGTATTTTCTATTACGTGTATTGCTATTGCTCTTGAACAAAGCAAAAGTGATTTAATTTTTAAAAAAATGCAGAATACGCAATATTTCTTATTTGATTACTCGATTAATCACCAGAATAATCAATAGAATACTTGATTAATAAAATAATCGATAGCTGCAGCCCTAGATTATATATCTCATCTGGGCTGAGAATCCCTCAGGATCCCCAAGGATGAGCTGGAGAGTGTTGCTGGGGAGAGGGGTGCATGGATTATCCATTTAAGCCTGCTGCCACTGCAACCCAAGCCCAGATAAGCAGAAGATGGATGGATGGATGGAAGTTACAAGGTGGGACCTCCATTGATTCAATTTTTGCACTTCCAAAAGACGTTTCAATGATCAGTGTTTTGGGGAATTTGGAGGCCAAGTCACTACAACTCATTATTGTGATCCTCAAACGAATTCCAAATCAATTTTGTGGCAGAATATGGCTCATTATTTTGCTGAAAGAGAAAACTGGCATTAAGGAATACCTTTTCCATTAGGCCGAATTGTTTGGCCTGCAGTTATGTTGAAGTTGAGGGTACTCAAAAAGTAATGTCCACATGAATGGAAGGACCCAAGTTATACCAGCAGATCATTGGCCTTAGTGTAAAGCCTTGCTGCTTGCCGTATTTCTATAGTGCGTCCTGGTGAAATCTCTCGTTAACATGACATGAAAGATTCATTAGAGCAGGCCACCTTCTTCTATTCTTGTGGTCAAGTTCTGATGCTGACATACCGTTTTGTAGGCTCTTTCGGGCAGTGGACAGGGGTCCCTATGGCTACCCTGACCAGCCTGAGGTTAATGCTGCTCCATAGACAATAGGCTGTGGTACATTGTGTACTGACACTGTTTTTATCAGAACCAGCATAAACCTTTTGAGCAATTTGCACCACAGTAGCTCTTTGTTGAAATCTTACAGCACAGGACAGTTAGTGGGAACAAACCACTGCAGACTGGGCAGTTTTGGAGGCGCCCTGACTCAGTCATCAAGCCGTCTCAATGTGGCACTTACCAATATCACTCAAATCTTTACACTTATTGTAATTATTCCTGCATCACACACATCAACATCACATCACTTGTTACCAAAAATATCCCAAGCTTTGACAAGAGCCATTGCTAATCAACGTTAATGACTTTGCCTTTCAAACACAACTCAGGTAATTCAAGCCAAAAACTTTGATGAGAGTGATGAAGGGGCTGTGGCCCCATTAGAGCTTCAAGCCTAGCATCGCCCCTGGCACGAAGATGTCTGGATTAGAAAGTGTCCCAGTCAACAATAATTAGTCTAAATTAAGCCAATCAAACAGTTTTTTGTAAAATAGTAAAGGCTGGATTTTCCTGTCTTTATCTCACTATCTGACCCTCCCTGCTGGGAAAGACAGTCAATAACATGTTTGAGATCAGCAGAGATGGAACATGTCTGCCGTGTGACGCACGAGCCACAACAACGGCTGTGAAGACACAACTTCCCTGGGGTTCTCAGAGGGTCGTGTTTGGACGCAAACAACATGCGTTACATTTGTAACAGAAGACCGTTGGAAAGCGTTGGCCTTGGACATTTTTCCCAACATCGTTCCCGCGACTAAGAGGAAACACGACGGGGGGATAAGACGTTACCTGTCCAGCCAGAAGGTCCACGGAGAGTGGAGGGGAAGCTCTGTCGGTTCTTGTTCTCGCTGTTTCTTTGTAATGTTCTCCAACTGTTTCTCGTCGATGTCAATGTCCTCAGAGGATCCCGTCTGAGCACACTGTGCCCCTCTGTCCGTTTCGACCCCCGTCTGATCCGCAGGAACCGACATGTCCGCACAAAGATAGTTTCTGGTGTTTGTATGACTCTGCTTAATATTAACACCCGGTTTGGCTTTATCTGTAGGAACACGACAGGACTACCGCTTTCCGCCTGTCGACTGGTGACGTCACTGCGTCACTGGGCAGACACGTCGTAGTTGGTCCATCCCAGAGAGCAGAGACAATGTAGAGAGGTCTCACTCTGACCGATTTTGTGGCACCAGCCTCACACTTGATCAGGAAACAGAAATAAAAACACGCTCACCCGGATCAAGCTTTTAAATATCCCTTAAATTTATTTATTTAGGGGTACCCATTACCAATACTACTCTCTATCATCTCTGCACGACAATCATTCCTCTACATCCCCCAAAAAAGAACTACATTTATTGTCGTTTTCAACAGTAGGCCTATATCTAGTAGTATTTGGCTGTGAAATCAAAATTGGACTTACAAATATAGGTTAAAGCTTATCAGCATTGCTGCGCACAGGTAGAACATTAGCAACCAGACATTGCTCTATCCATAGAAACATTAATTCAGCCAATCATCCTTAACAGCTTATTACCCCTCCAGGGTCACGGGGGCTAGATCCTATCAAAGCTGGCATTTGGCGAGAGGAATGATATCCCACACATATTTTTATATCAGAATATAGATATAGATTAGTCATTACATCACAATCAATTAGAATAACACAAATGATCTTCTTTCAATGGCACGTCAATAGGTGGGATATATTAGGCAGCAAATATTTTGTCCTGAAGTTGATATCATGGAAGCAAGAAAAGGGGGAAAAGGCAAGGATCAGAACAACTTTACAAGGAATTCCAACAGGTCTTCCTTGGTGTTGCCAGTCTGCGGTGGTTTGTAAACATTTTTTATTAAATCAAAGTGGTTAAATGAAGGACCATTAATGAACCCGCAACAGGGTCATGGGCACCCAATAGTCACCCATGCACACGGGGAGCGGAGGATCGCCCCCGTTGTTCGATCCCGCAGAACAGCTGCTGTAACACAAGTTGCTGAAAAAGTAAATACTTATTTAGATAGGTACATATGAAAATATATTGTGCCTTTCGAAACTGTTATGGCAGCATAAAGGGGTTATACACAATATTAGGCCAGTTGTTTTAATGTTATGGCATTCAGAGAGAGGAGAGCGCAAGACAGACAAGAGTTAAATTTATTTCCAAGTTATATTTACTTTGTCAATCATCATCACTAATTAAGAAGAGCTAAGAAGATTATATTTGTTGCTGATATGGGACAGGGTTCGTATCCTGACCTGGTGGCCAAAGGCGAGAGATGCACACGAGTTACGATATGGAGATGTGAAGATTATTTTGTTGTGAGTGGCACATCATCTTTTCACACCATCTTCGGTCTCCAGCCCCTAGCTGTCTGGTGTTCCAGCCTGTGGTGAAAGTATTGGAAAAGGTCTCTGTGTGACATTTGTTGATGAAGGTACATCTCCTGGGAGATCTCTGAGTCTTATCTAGCTTTAGTAGCCCCAAAGAGCAACTAGCAACCCACTGACTCGCGGCTCCTAAAATAAAAATGTGAATTTTCCCATTTTGTTATTTCCTTTTAATGTGTAAATCTCTTTATTATAGTTTATAGTGTTTTATCCCTTTAAACACGAGATCAAGCAAGAAATTAGGTTTCAAAGAAACAGCAATATAAATTCCAGCATATTTAAGCTGATAAGCATCTGGCTAGATATCTATTATTCACATAATTGTACCGGAACCAGTTAAACTTAAGACATGTTGCGTATTACGTATTTAATTTTACAACCAGAGAAATCTGTAACATTATTCAAGGGTGTGTTTTATTTAACAGTCTGTGGTTATAACTTCCCGGAGTGGGTTGAGGTAGTAAGTTGGTCAACAAAGTTAAATATAAAGCCAATAAAACTTCACCCTTCCAAAGAAACCCATTTCAGCCTTTGGTATTCTTGACCTCATTTTTCAGTGACTTTCCCAGAGGTCATGACCATAGGTGAGGGTTCCAACGTAGATGGACTGGGAAATGGAGAGCCTTTCCTTACGACTCTGCTCTCTTCTTCACTACGACAGATTGATGCAACACCCACATCACCACTGATGCTGCAGCAAACCGCTTGTCCTTGTCCTGATCCATTTTCCCATCACTCCAGAACAAGATACTAAGAAACTCAAGTTCCCCATACTTCTGCGGTACCCCCCACAAGACTGACTGGGGGGCACCCCACAAGCAACCCTGCAGGAGAAAAAAGTTGGTCCACAATTCCACAACCAGGACAGAATCTACGTTGCTCCTCGGGCAACTTAGATTCGACAAATGGTTTAAGTCTCCTCTCCAGACACTGTTTTCACAGGGACCGACCACAAAACCAATGTCTCTCCTCAGTTGTGAACGTTATTAACGACAAACTACATGCCTCAGATGTTTAGAACCCTTTGATTATGGTGTTCTTTTAAGATTAACATCTGCACCAGAACTGACCTGATGGAGTTCCTTAAAGCTGTCTGCAGGGGGCGCTGGTAACTCACTTTAGCAGCAGGGTCATCTTTGTCTCCGGAGGGAGACGGTACAAGTTCAAGCACAAAAAATCATGAGAGGAAGATTTCATAATGGAGAGACCATGAAATAACAGACCACGTGTTTTACCCATCCAGAAATGTCACATTGCAGTCAGACAGCGCGTTCAAGAAAATATGTTTATTTTTATCCGAGTTGAGGACACAGAAGGTCTCTTCATCTGTTTTCAAGTGTCAGACCCTCTGTTATTTCTCCTGAAGGCATCAAATCCAACCGTCTTTGTCAACCCACCCTCTTCCTCTGCAGAATCATCTTCTGAGATAGCAACCTCTTCACCACTGCTGTGCTCTGCATCTGATTACCTCAGCTGACCCCGCTCTGTTAGATCCCACTCTCATCCACAGCTGGGAAATCTTTCATTCTGAACGGGAGGCACTGTGAGTTGGTTGTCAACAGTTCAGAGTACCTTATATGAACTACTCATAACAAAAAATCACAGATTAGGATGACTGGGAATCTTGCCTTTTTTTTTTTTTTGATATTATGTGAGTGATTTATCTCAATCCTTTACAATAAAGAAATATTTTTTATTTTTTAAATGTTATTAAATGAGCAAAAAGCTAACACACACATGTGTTTAGGGTGTGAATCACTCAAAAGCAGGAAACTGAAACAAAAAATCTGAAAAATAATATACTAAAAGCAGTAAATACGACTATTTCTATTTCTGTCATATTATAAAAGATTAAATCACCTTTATAGATACATTGGCTCTACACTGTAAGACTGATTTCTGTTTAATTTACAGTAAAAAATACAATGAGCATGTGCAAGACATTATGGTAAAATACCATGATATAAAGAAGTCTACTGTAAATTTGTTTACCGTACAAGGGCATTACAGAAAATAACAGTTAATGCCAATAAATCCACTCTACTAACATTTTGTTTCTGTAGAAATAAATCTATGTTCTCGCTAAGTTATGAAAGGTTGTTTTCTTCACTGTAAACTTAAATGTACTTACCACACTGTAAAATATTGTCAGTATAAATTACGCTTAAAACTGTCAAGAGCAACGGTAAGTATAAGAGACGGTAAAATTCGAAGTAGGATATGATGAATTACACCTTAAATCAAGATATAGTAAATAACTTTATTTGCAGTGACTGCAAATAATTGTATCTGTTAGGAAGATACTTTTAAAAAAAAAATCCTCTTGTGTATTTCTTTTTCTCCCCTATTAGATTGAAGAGGTATTTAACTAAAGTTTTTAATATTATGGGCTGATTCTCTCTGTCTCTCTCTCTCTATATATATATATATATGTGTGTGTGTGTGTGTGTGTGTGTGTGTGTGTGTGTGTGTGTGTGTGTGTGTGTCTTTCGTGTTTTCCCCACATTTATGATCGGTTTTGATCTACGGATTAATGAAATTAAATCATTGAGGGAACTCAGGGAACATCTTTGTCGATCTGTCCACATGACCGGCGCGTGCAGTCAGACCCCCTGTAGGTCGCAGCAGACACGGAGGACCGGCGGATGAGGCTGCTGACTGATCCCGGGCCTGCTCTGTGCGTGAGGCGGACGTGCGTGGCGTCGACTGGACTCTGCTGTGTAGGATCCAGGCACTCCCTCCCAATCTTCACCCGGTTTATGAAAACATCATTACACTCTTTGTTTGGATGGTTTTTTTTAGCGGTTGACGTTGACGATGAGGAGGAGGCGGTGGGAGCATCATTGAGACCTGCTGCCACACAGCGCCGTCTGTTTTTTTCGCTTCTGTAAACGGGAGATCTCCGCCATCCGTGGAAGCTGAGATGTGTTCTGTGAGCAAACCGGGAAGGGATGGAGAAGCGGGACGCTGATGGACCGGATTCTTCTGCGATGAAGGACAAGAAGAAGAGGAAATACTGAGTGGTTGTTTTGTTTAGGTTCCGGCTGGGACACGTCGGGATGGATGTGAGGCGAACAGACGCGTGTGACGGGGATTTACTTTAGGTGTTTTTCCGTTAACGTCAGAACTCCGCCGCTCCCGGATGGTTTGATGTGGGGATTCGCGCGAACTCGGCTGCACAGATGGCGAACACCAGTGAGTTCGCGGGGAGCAGCCCGTCCTTACAGAACTATGCGTCCACGGCCTCTGCGATCAAGCTGGCCTCTCTGGGTCTGATCACGGGCTTCAGCCTGCTGGGTAACGCGGGGCTGTCGCTGCTGCTGCTGAAGGACAGCTCCCTGCACAAGGCTCCCTACTACTTCTTGCTGGACCTGTGCCTTGCGGACGTGCTTCGCTCCGCCGTCTGCTTCCCCTTCGTGATGGCATCGGTCGGCGCCGGTTCCTCCTGGCCGTACGGCGCGCTCAGCTGCAAGATCGTCGCCTTCATGTCGGTGCTCTTCTGCTTCCATGTCGCCTTCCTGCTCTTCTGCGTCAGCCTCACCCGGTACATGGCGATCGCTCACCACCGGTTCTACTACAAGCGGATGAACCTGTGCACGTGCGCGGCGGTCATCTGCATGGTGTGGACGCTGTCGGTGGCCATGGCGTTCCCTCCGGTTTTCGACGTAGGCACCTATAAGTTCGTCCGTGAGGAGGAGCAATGCATCTTCGAGCACCGCTACCTGAAGTCGAACGACACCCTGGGCTTCATGTTGATGCTGGCCGTCATCGTGGGGACCACCCACGTTGTTTACGTCAAGATGCTGTGCTTCGTGTACGATCACCGTAAGATGAAGCCGGCTCAGCTGGTCCCTGCCATCAGCCAGAACTGGACCTTCCACGGCCCCGGAGCCAACGGGCAGGCCGCCGCCAATTGGATCGCCGGTTTCGGGCGCGGACCCACGCCACCCACTCTGGTGGGCATCAGGCAGGCGTCACACCTGGGCAACAGGAGGCTGCTGGTGCTTGATGAATTTAAGACGGAGAAACGGATCGGGAAGATGTATTATATGATCACACTGACATTCCTCCTCATGTGGGCTCCTTATATCAGCGCCTGCTACCTGAGAATATTCGTGCGTGGAGTTCCGGTCCCGCAGCTCCACCTGACCGCAGCGGCGTGGATGAGCTTCGCCCAGGCTGGCGCGAACCCCATCATCAGTTTCCTGTTCAACAAGGAGCTCCGGCTGCGCCTCAGAGCCTGTTTCCCATGCTGCCTGGGGACCCAGACCCCCATGGAGCCCTACTGTGTCATCTGAGCCACGCTGGACCCCAAATCCTGCAGAAACACGTTTCTTCATGCTTCTACACCCCAAAAATGTGTTTGTACTTCTTTTTGATGGACCCCCTCAAGTTTGATTTATCCACATTTTGATTTGCTTGAAAATACTAAATTATACAATATCTTTCTCATCAGGATCTTCATCAGGACTGATGAAGGTGATGTAATAAGTGAGATACTCTGACGCTCTGGCACTAAATTTTTAAATGTACTTGAAGGGAATATGTTTCATTTATGAAATCGTTTCATGTTGGGAAAATGAACTTGATCACATCATGTAGGATTCGGACATGAAATTCAACATCTGAATCCACATCTGATGAAAAAACGTATCAAACTTTACATTTCTGTTACCGCTCAAATTCACACACTCAACAGGTATTGTTTGGAATAATTTGATTAAATAATGGAAGGTATTTATAGATGATTAAAAGCCTTTCTTCCAGCACTGAGATATTCCGTTGGGCCAACTTTATTTATTTGAGCTTGATAAACTCTAATTTTGTAGGGTAATGCTACTACTTCAAAATGAGTTGGAGCAACCTTATTAAATAAAGTTGGACCTATTCTGAGTGAATAAGTTGAAAAAAACACTCAATTAATTACAATGACTCAAAATTTAGTGGATTAAATTAGACCAACACAAGTTCTTAATGCTGAAAGAAACACTTTCAATCACGTGTGAACACTTAACATGATTTTTTGGAGTTCCTCCAAAGAGTTATTTTGGAGTGTATCCAGGCTGTTGGTTGCTTCTGCGGGAAGAAAACATGCAATCCAGATATACACCAATCAGCCATAACATTATGACTACTCGTAGGTGAGTTCAGTCTGACATCGATCAGCTCCTTATAATGGAACCTGACAGTTGGTGGCATAAATCAGGCAGGAAGTAAACATTTTGTCCTTATGGTTGATGTGTTTGAAGCAGGAATAAATGGTCAAGAATGAGAATTTATTGCAACTTTGACAGTGGACATATTGTGATGGCTAGAGCAGTGGTATGTACACCCTTTGATTTATTTTTCAGCCATATTTGATAGTGAGAAATGTCTTTATAAAGACATAAACTACAGTGATGTGTCATCATCCGGGTCTGATGTCTTTATAAGCATTTAGATTTCCCTTTTAAATAATCCATCAGTTAAATAATGACAAACATTTTAAAAAAAACTAATTTATTTCTGTTTTCAGCTGCATCACTGCAACATTTTTAACTATGAATTTGTGTGGATTTTCTTTCATTATTCGAACGAGTGATCGAGTTTGTTATTGGCAGTATATGTCAGTTTTAAATTGCATTTTGAATAGGAATACTGACTCTAAAATTTGATTAATTAGACTTATATTTGGGTTTTTCCTTTCAACAATTACAGAAAGATTATTTGAGGAATTATATATTACTTATTAATATTATATTAACATTTAGAAAAATCTCACATTCCCCCTGCGGTACCACAAAGTATCCCTAAGGGGTCCACTTAGTGTCATTTGGGAATCACCGGGCCACACCACTGGGTCAGAGCACCTCCAAAAAATCCTGTTTCTCTGGTCTTCACTATACAAAAGTTGTTCAAGCGACGACACCCGGCGTCATGGAAACCAACTGTAGCACAACTTGATGAAAGAGTGACTGCCGGTTCAGAACGGTGTCAGAAATCAGACTGCAGCACAGAGATGTTTTGGGACTATAAACGATGACCTACACAATGACAGGCAGGTGGTTTTAATGTTATGGCTGACAGGGCTGTCGTTGACCTCAATGAAGATCTTTTATTTTGTGGTGTACCACGTAAAAGGACAGTTGTATTGCCCCAAATATGAAGAGTTTTGGTCAAAACAATTGTACACGAATGTCCTTTTGACTATTTGTTTGTACATTTTGAAATTTTGTCCCATCGAGGCCGTTTCTGAGGTCGTTCGCCTTTCACAGAACCGATGACTGAATCATAACTGGACTGATGAGCAGCGGTTTCTCCAGACGACACTCGGCGTTTGTTTACCACAAATGAGATCCAGATCTCAGTATATTTTTAATGAGGACACTGTCACGTTTGTAAATAATGTTACGCCCCCTTTTCCCCCACTTTCCTTCATCTTTTTTTAAAAAACAAAAACAAAACAAACATGTTCTGTATATTTCATAAAGATCCTTTGTGTTAAAATGTTGTAAAACTCACTTTATTTTACCAACTGGTCTGGATCTTTGTGTTGAGGAATGGCTTGTTCTGCGTTCCCTGCAGCATCTACATAAAACTAGTCTTTTTCTACTCATATGAATGCTGGGACTCCGGAGATGATGATGATGATGATGATGATGATGATGATGATGATGATGATGATGATTTGGTGCGTTGTGTTTCTTATCAAATAAACAAGAAAAAGGATGATGAATTTTAAAGGTCTTTATGATGTGATTTTGGTTCTGCTCTTCAAAGGTTCTGGGGTTATTAGGTGAAGTTTCTGCTGCAGGCTCACCTGTCCTTATTCCATCTTCTTTACTCAGGTCAGTTTTTGTTCCTTGTTTCCTAGTGCCTGGTTTCACGGAGAAAGGTTGTTACACAAGGGTGCGTTCAAACTTCTACCTCCGTTTTATTGGTCTGGACTAGTTTCTCAAATATTTCTGCAGGAATCCCTCTAGTCCTTGTTCACTTAGCGTTCATAATCACTTCATTCCGTGAGGAAGATTTGGCGGCTTTTATGACATGTATTGCATTTTTTAGATTCTCTTGTGTTTCAGATACACAGGTCAGTCAGGCCCGTCAAACCGGCCGGGTTCTGAAGACCGTGTAGTTCCTATAGCACCTCGTGTTTTTGCATTCTTCACACGTGATGGATATAAAGTGGCGTTGTTTGGGTGCGTGGACCAAAGGTCCATAGGTGTAGAGCAAGAAACCTCACAGTAAGGATGTGGGTTCTCCTCCTCTTCATCATTCTCGGACTTTGAGATGATCTCAGCTTCCAAGGTGTTTCTGACTCCGTGCGACTTCTCAAAACTTCACCGGGTCTCCCAGCCGGTTCTGATTATTTTAGCTGTAACATTTCAATGCTAAAAGCACACTAATGGACTTTTTATAACATCCTATCATCATCATCATCATCATCATCATCATCATCATCATCATCATCATCATCATCATCATCATCATCATCATCATCATCATCATCATCATCATCATCATCAAAACTGCTCCCGGATCTCATCAAACTCTTCGGTTTTTCCCGTCAGGTTTTACATAATCTTTTCATTCGGGATGCATGACCCTACGATCAACACTCCACCTAGAAGAACTCTGCAGATGTTTGTCGTTCCAGTGCACGGCTGTGCACTCGTTGTCTGAGTTGACTTTTGTTTACCTTTATCTTAGATGTGTCACCCAGAGGGGCTACTACCCTTGGTAGGGTATGCTCACTCTAAAAATTAAAGTCAAGTTAGCTGTGATTACATCGTTGTAGACATTTAAGACCCTCCTCCGGAGCCAAACAGGACAGAATACGTCTGTGTTCTAGGACTGAAGGGGACTTTCTGTGATCTTCCTGTGGACAAATTGAAGTTAATTTTAGAACTGATGACGATGATGATGATGCGGGTAAAAACAGAGATATGTGGTTTATTCAGGGGACCCGGGATTTCATTAGACTGAAAATAGTGGCTTTCAAAGTAATTCCAGCTTTAGGGAAACGGATGTCAGTGTCACACTGTATAGAGTAAAACAACAAAATGTGACGGCTTTGATTAGAGAGTGAAAATGTTCTTAGATCCAAACCCTCTCAAACTCCAACCCCTGCTTTCCTTCTTCAGCCTGAAACGACCCATTAATTCATTAACGGCTGTTGCATTCACTGACATTCGTGCCGATTACCCAAAAGTACAGGTTTTAGATAAAAACTGAGCTGTTCTCTCAGTGCGGACTTTAATGAGTGAGATTTAGCGAGGGGTTTCTGAGGCCCCTCCGTCACTCTTATCTGCTCCACAGTACCGAGCTCCTCGGCTCGCCGTCTGCCCCACAGTGCATCTGTGATGATTAGCAGCACAACATGCCCTCTTGTTCCTGACAGCTGGCCGGGATCTGTTTCCAGCGTGCTGAAATCTCAACGTGCAATTATTGTGAGGACTGGTCCTCACGCTCACGTGTTCTTGTGCAACGCAAGTGCGAGTGGGGGTCTTTTTGGTGCACCGAGTTTTTCTTCGGGGCACGCAGGTTCTTCTGTGGAGCCGGGGAAATGTGACTCGATTCCTGTCGGATTTACTGATGGTTCTATCATTGACCTTTTCAGGTTTTCTAACCACCCAGCAACTGTCCTGGTTACTGGTGTTTCCTGAAATGCAATTTCCACAGAAAGAAACTTGACCTTTTTAAAAACATATTAACATTTGATGAGACTATGCTGACAAACCATCTCTGAAGATCAGGACCTTCTGGATCAATATATATGATTGAACCTTTAATGTCCATGCCAAGGAAAAAAATAGTTCTTTGAATATTTTATTTCTTTGGGGCATTTATTAATTTAATTTACTATGTAATCACACTATAAATATATCATAAAATGACAAATTTTCTAGTTAAGTATTTTTCAAACAATAAAAACATTTGATTCTTAAAATTAATTGATGATGACATTTAGTATTTCAAAGAAGATAGTCAGTTTTAATTGGATTAGCAAGATAACCTTCTGGTAAAGGATGTTTTTAGAAAACTATTTAATATTAGATTAGACTTTTATTTTGACTGTATCAAGTTACAAGATTCTGTTCAGTAAGTCCTCACATGCCAACAATAAAAAAATCCTACTTATCGATAATGATTTTTCTATCTAGCCATGGTTAATGCCTCCTCCTCAGTGGTCCCTTTGACATATGGTGTCCTCCAGGGCTCCATCCTTGGCCCCTTATACTATTCAGCATCTACATGCTGCCACTGGGTCGTATTAAAAACCGGTTCATTCAACTGTCTGACATTCTTCAATAAGAAATAGAGACTCAAAAATGGGCTCAAGCGTTAAAGAATAGTGTTTTATATATATATTCAGAATCAGTTAATTGTCAGAGTAAGTCACACTTACATAAAATGCCCACTCAGGAACGTGGAGCAGCAGAATCCGTGACGGTTAGAAGAATTCTTCATCCATTATCAGCGCTTGTCTAAAGTTGTTTGACACCACTAGAAGCAGTTTATCAGTTTATTTATTCCTCACAGCTCCCTCTGGAGCCAGAAAACGCTTAATGCAGTTTCCTACACACATGCATCCGGGAGCAGTAATCAGACTTTTTTTTGTTTTTATTTTGCTCGCCGGTTGCGATAAATTGTTTCTTGTTACAGCCCAGTATGACAGTCCAAATTCTACATCAGTACAACCAAACAGTGTCAAGGGAAAATCAACATATTTGTTATGGAAATTCGACAGACTGAGTTTGATGACTGCCACGGAGCTGCAGATGCCTTCACCCCGGGCGGTCTATGGCGCTGCCCACTGCTCCCTCAGGGATGGGTCCCATTCAGAGAACCTTGAGTTTCCCTCTGGAGAAATAAAACATCTATATCTATTTATATCTAAACTGTCACAGAAGACAAAGCAGTGCTGCAAAAATCGCACAGGGTAATGTTGGGCATTTGTGAATAATAACTTTTTCAAGGCTCCTGGTTAATTTTCACTCCTGGTTAATTCTGCTATTGAGATATTTTGAGCCACAGAATCCCAACATTCGTCTCTACGAAAAAAAAGAAGATTAATCCAAGATGGTTTATGCTTTGTCTAAATGTAAGTATAACTTTGAGACTTGATAAATTCCCTGAGTCATAACCTGACAGTGATTCATTTCCAAGCAGTCTCATTTTTTACCGCCGTAATGAAGACCTGGTGCCAAGGTTGACGGAAGGAGAGGAGGAGCTCTCCTCATTTTTTCACCCTAATTAAAATTTCCTCTTTGTTATTTGTTGTAAAAATCAATCAAGCATAACAAAATACCACAAACACCACAAACTTGTTCCCATGTGTACTTTTATTAAATTAAAAAACCTAATAACATTCCAGGATATTCAACCAGGGCCTAACAGGTCAGTGTGATCCAATTAAATCCAAATTCCAACTGTGTGTTCAATACAGGTATTACAGAAATGTTTGTATTCAGCAACAAAACTTGTTTAGTCACATCATCAGGATTTATTTAACACAAACACACACATTTGCACACTTTTTGTTGCTCTGACTCGTCTAAAGGAGGCATTCGGTTGTAGAGGTCAACTTAAAAACAGCATTTGTTGAATTTAATTAATCCTATTAGGTTAACTTGTTCCGTAAGATGATTTAATAATAATAATACATTTAATTTATAATGAAGTCTCAATCCCAAATATAACTATACCCCTTGAAAAGTTGGGGATATTATGGAATCATCATTCTGCTGCAGATCCTTTATGTTAAAACAATAACTCCAAACAAACTATCTCACGGATTATTTTTAAACTTTATGCCCACATAGCTCTTATTGCCACTAGGAGGAGCTTTATCTACAAAAGTTTTTCAGGCCATCATTTCTCAAACCTTGGTTCGATTTAGTCCACTATTACTCTGGTAGTTTATCATTTTCTCACCATGGAAGCTTCTTTAAAAAAAAAAGAAAAACAGTTTTTTGGACATAACTTCAGAACTTTTAGTCCGATTACGCCCATATTTGGTGCAGATCTATATATTGGACTTCATCTATCTTTTATATTTCATATTTTATTCCCATAGTTCATATTCTACCCACTAAGGAGAACTTCTTTTTCTTTTTAATCGAATAACACTGTTTTTCAGACATGACCTCACATCTAATTTTGAGGAGTTAAACAGGGGGATTGCTTGTACAACGCAGTGGTTTGGGGCCTTTCGGGGATATACCCTTGCATAGGGACAGCATAGACCTGGTTTTTAAGTTGAGCTGCACTTAATTTAATAAAAATATCTGGATGTGGTTATAATTATGTTGTTTGACCACTTGAGGAGGGTTGGGGGTCTTGGTGATGCTCTTTTAAGTATTATGGTAGGATGATTGGGGTTTTTAGTTGTCATAACAGAATGTTACATCGTAAGTGGCTATTTGGGTTTAGGGGGGCCCCCTTTCCCACATTTCTTTTGGGTGGACTCAAACATTCTCCTTGTCTGCCTCTCCAAATGATGCCCCCCTGTTTTCTGGGGGACACTGCAGTGCAGCCCTACAATATTTGCGATTCATCAAGTACTGCAGGAAGAGAACGTCTTTCCCCACCGGACAATGTGTTAAAAGTTTCATCGGCACTAAAAGGGACAAAGATAAGAAAACCAGAAATGATGATGCATTATTAAATATATCTCTTTATTCAAAATAAATAACACTTTAAAGATAGTTACAGTGCAAGCAAGTAGCAAACGGTGTGACTTTAAGCGTTGGTCCTCGGAGGTAGTAGTCGGGATACTTTATATTAAAAGACATTTGGATCGCCCCTCCTCTAGGGTGATACACGACAGGTTGGGCAGACAGGGGCAAGTATGGTGGACTCTTTTCCCAAAGAACGGAACCTGCGAGGAGAAAGAGACACGGCTTTGACGTGAGATCGATGCTAGTTTTTCAGGCATAATAAAATAAATAACTGCTGGGTGGAGTGGAGTCGATAACGCATAATTCACAGCTAGGATGAGAGAGGATGACCTCACCGTGTGACTCATAGGGTGGCAGTTGTCGTCTTCCTGTCCCATGGGTACGCACATACGTAGGCTTCGGATCCACAAACTAACCGCACAACACATCCCGCCTCCACACTGAGAGTCCCTCTCGCAGGCCTGTACACACACACACACACACACACACACACAGACACACACACACACACACACATACACACACACACACACACATACACACACACACACACACACACACACACACACACACACACACACACACACACACACACACACACACACACACACACACACACACACACACACAACAATGAAACGGGATGGAAGGATGAGGCACTGATTAGAAATAACCCACTTTTCTGCTGCAGATTTGGATAAATACACAAATCCTGGAATTCATTTTATAAATGATGAATAACTTCTACTTATATATTGCCTTTCCAATCTGCCTGTCCACACTCAGCAGCCATCAGGAGGAACTGGGGGTTCTGTCTATGCTCAAGGACACTGTGGACTACAGGGGCTGGGATAGTTAGTGGAAGGATTAGCGGCTCTTCCTCCGGAGCCTTTGCTGCTTTTCCCATATCTTCACATCCATTACCAGATATGACATTTTTCAACATTTTCTCCTATTGTAAAAAAGCTACCAAACTCATTTCCACCAGACTTTGTGGAGGGATGGGGCGTGGGTCACAAAAGCTGAAAACATATGTGGATGATTGTTTATCCTTGGTGGAGGCATGGCATAGTGCCAAAAGTGTCATTCCTCCTGTGTAATATAAAACGTGGTCCAGAATTCTGAGAAATGCTGTCACTGACGGGCGTTATGTTTATTTCTAGTGGATTTATTCACGTGTTTCAATAGAGAATATATATACATGGCATTGTGTAATTTAAGTAAACATAATTAAGTTATAAGTTATATTCATATATAATTGTTATATATGAATTTGTCATATATTATATTATTATAATCCAACAAAAAAGGTTGATTATGACCATTTCAGTGAGGGTTGTATTGAACACTGCAGACTTAAAGTATAGTATGTTAGTATAAATGTTATTACAGTGTTATTACAGTGTTAGTGAAATCATATACGAACAAAAACATCCAGGGTTGGTGTTTTTTATTGGTTCGTGTGTTTGTATGAGAAGGGTGACAGCTCTCACTCTGGAACACAATCAGAGGGGGGAAAAATGTGATTTAATCTGACAGACGTGGCGAATCTCAGCACATTTCTGAATTGACATCAAGACTGAAGCGTGAAAGGATTGGGATGACAGTGATAGGGGTTTTATTAGCAGCGATCCATTATAATCAGTAGCATGCATTCGTCATTTATTAATTATGCGCCTTGAAATGTGACAAATCTTTGAAACATAAACTGATACGCATGAATGGTTAAATGAATGTAAAGTGGACTTGTCATGTTTTGCCTTTTAAGCCTTTTGTGCTTTTAGTATACCTGAAGTGTTAGATTAAAGACTGTGTGTAATATATTTGACATTTATTTTATGTTTATTTTAGTCATATTTAAAAAAAAATCCTCTGTGGTGCTTTTTATCATTTAAAAAAAAGGCATTTGTGTAAACTTTTTTTTTGCACGGTGTTATAAATCATTTTCAAAATCATGACTTGCTTAGTTAGAGCCTTTTTTTTTCTCCATTTTAAAGCTGTAAAATTGAAATAGTTTTTGTAATTATTTAAAAAGAAAATTGCCATTACTTCAAAATGAGGGGGAAATTATCAAAAACAAGGATACAGTTTACAAATAAAAAGTAATGTGAATGTTTATATCCTGAAAGGCTCCATATATAATGATTTTAAACATTTGTCCCATACTGTAATATGTTATATTTCTGTTAATTCTGTGATAAATTTAACCATTTCGCCACCATTTGAAGCAAAAATGTTTTTGATTCTTCAATATTTGACTAATATTTAATCCTAACAAAGGAAAAAGACCAAAACATCAGTCAGAGTAATGACTTGTTCTGCATATTCCTTTCCCATCTGGAGCCCGCTGAAGTTTGCATGCATTTGTTCCTACTTACCCCTGTGATGACTGCTGAAGATCCTTGGGTTACCAGCAACAGGAAGAAAAGCAGCAAGAAGAAGGACCTCATGATGAAGAGCTGTCTTCGTGCTCCAGTGTCCTCCAGGGTGAAGAGAAAGGATGCAGAGGCTGTCGGACCCTTTCTGCATGTGCATACGTGACAGGCCGTAGCGTCAAGTGGCCTCCAAACTCATGTGTTGAGGGTTGGTGGAGATTTATAAACCCAGCCCGCCATTCAGAGACTATGTGACTCACTCGCAGGAGCATCACATCACGAGAGACAACAAAAAAAGGCCAAGGTAAACTTAAAATGTCAAAATCCTTTTTACTTATTATTCAATGTACATATTTTCTACCGCATAAAAACAATTCACATTTTCAATCCAAAAACAAAGCTCGTATTGCGCGTTCTTCGCGTTCTGAAGGTCATCACGGTCAGGACAGACAAACTCAGTGGCGGTACCTCGTAATGTTTCTGTGTTTCCGCCTCATCTTTTCAGACTCCAAGGCCACAACTTTGAATACATTCTTTCAATCCCCCTACATTCTTCACAATCCATGAGGCGAGGTATTCAAGATACTTCAGAGATGGAAGTCTACTGTAAAATGTGAATTATGTGTTCCTGCTACATACAAGAGCGATGGATAGCTCTAGTAAGTCTTTTACTGTATGCTTCAAGTCATTTCAACCAAACATAAGTGATTATATGAATGCTTGATGGCTCTTTTGGACCAAAACGGAAAGGTGATACATTTTCAGAGTCCATATGATTAAAGGATTATTACTACTTGAGACCCTTACACCCTAAAGGCCCATATATGGGCGTCTACACAAGCGGGAATCTGTGATCTGGGAAGCTTGAATCAACAACAAGCAAAGCTTTGTCAAAGCAGCAAAGATCTCTTCAGCCTGTCCGTGTGGACGTTCTCACCTGGAGGCCCAGAATCGGGCTCCATTTTTTTATCACATTGCACAATTCAGCTTCAGTAGAATGTTGGCGCAGAGGTTAGCGCTGCTGCCTCACAGCCGGGTTCGAATCCACCTCTGCAGGCATTCTGTGAAGAGTTTGCATGTTGTTTACCCGTGTCTGAATGAGTTTGTCTCTGGCTTCCTCCCACAGTCCAAAAACATGCACAGTAGGAGAATTGGCGTCTCTAAATTGTGAGCGTGAATGGCTTTCTGTCCCTGTGTGTCAGCCCTGGGATGAACCGGGGACTTGTCCTGGGTGTACCCCGCCTGTACCCCGTCAGTTGGGATAGGCTCCGGCCCCCGCCACCCTTAACAGGATAAGCGGTTACAGATAATAAACAATTCTGATTGAAAGAACATAGGTTTATGTCACAACCAGAGTTTGAAACATGTACATATAGCTCCCACTGGTGGACATTGGTGGTATTTTGCAGTCAAAATCCAATTTTTGGCACATTTTGGGTCCATTGGAGTCAATGACACGTAGTTTGTGGTACTTTTATCAAATGGATGCGGTAGTTATAATAATAATAATAATAATAATACATTTAATTTATAATATCTAAGAGTTTCCTAAAAAAATTCAGAGATGGTTTTTCATGTGTTACTGTAATATAATGAATATCTAAGGAAGTATTTTTTCCGTGTTTAATCACAGATTACGGACACAATAGTAACTGAATGTAAATTATTATAGGTTATTTTAATCTTACCTGTCGATAGACACAGATGTTGTGCAAATACACCTGGTAGTTGTGGAGTTATTTTAAGTTTATTTTGGGTGTGTATTTCAGGTGAGACTTAAAACAACTTTGGAGCTCTAGAGGTTAATCCATGAAAGCCCCAGGCTCAATGTTCTGATATTAAATCGGCATCCGTTAATGGCATTTTAATTGTCTCACAACCGCAGGGACTTACATGGCACATATCCAAGTGTGTTTATGATAAGACCAAAAACAGGAAACTCAGAATGAGAGTGCAGTGAGGCCAAATAGATAAAATAGATTAAATATTAATCTGTAATTTATTTAATTTACAATTCTTTTTTTAGGATTTATATATTTTTGCCTTAAATTGTCCCTTAAATCCGTTGCGATAACTCAAAAACTATCTCATGTATAATTTTTTCAAAGAGATAGGCCTCAAGAAGAACAGGAGTGATTTTAGGAAAGGTCAGTTGTTTGTTTCCGCCACTAGGGGGATATTTTTCTCCAAAAGTTTTCGTGCCATAAATTTTCAACCTTTTAGTCCATATTTAGTGCCTACAGTATGATTCAACTTATTTAGATCTATCTTGTCTATGCCGTGTTTTACTCTAACAGTACGTATTTCATACAAGGGTGGAGCTTTTTAACAAAAACAATGTTTAAACTGCATATCGGAGAGAAAGCTCAGATTAAAAGCAGCAGAAGCTGCCTTACGTAAACAGAAAATAAGTAAGAAAAGCATCACCATTAGAGCTGACAGGCAAAAGAAATTTAATAGAGCATCTTCTTGACACCAATAATATGAGTGATGTTAATTACGTCTTTTCGGCGCTGCATCAGTCAATTCAATCACTCTTCAATGACGACAAGGGAGAGTGATCTTAAATATTTATATCTGCCGAGACACAATCATCACAATGGATTAAACATGTTAACACAGTCTCGTGGAGCTGGAATGTAAAACTGTCCTGTTACATCCAAAAGCAGCAAAGCATAAACTAAATCAAGGATACGCAGAGAGGCAGAGGCCTGGAGAGCAGAGCCGCTAACACGAGCAGCTGCTCTGGAAAACAAAAAAGACAATTAGAAGGAGAAGAACTTGGAAGCAATAAAGGAACACCTGGGTGTTTACACTGACGCTGCTGTCGCAGAGGCACGAACTCATATATGAATGCATGAATGTAAGATAATGAAGAATGCACTGCAATGAATCCAGACTTCAACAATCAAACATAAAATGAATGAACCCTCAGAACTTTCAGCTGGCCTCGTTTCCGCCTACTGGAAACCAAGATAGTGATTCTGATGACGATGATGGTAACAATTATAGTGATGGTGATGCTGATGAAGAATGTGATGCTGCTGATGGTGATGGTTATAATGAAATAATGATAATAATGATGCTGATGTCCCTTCATGGCGACGGTGAGGAGGATAAAGATCAATCTCAGTCTTTTTTCCACTGTTTGGCAATTCAACCAAACAGTGGAACTATAAGTTTTAAGTTTTTAAATGATGAGTTTGAGTTGCTGCTGGAAAGTGAAGGAGTTTAGGTATCTTGGTGTCTCGTTCTGGAGCGATGGGAAAATGGACCGTGAGATGGACAGGCAGCTGGTTGCTGTGTCAGCAGTAATGTCAGTGTTGTATTGGTCGGTTGTGGTAAAATAAAAAGGTGAGTCATAAGTTCAAAGGTCGTGTTTTACCCGTCCATCTACGTTCCATCCCATTGCATTCTGGGATCTGGTCAGGACGCCTCCCTTTAGAGGTTTTTCATGCACGTACAACTGGGAGGAGACCCGGAACTCACTGGAAGGACTGTTTATCTCATCTGGCCTGTGAACGCATTGTGATCCCCTAGGATGAGCTGGAGAGTGTTGCTGAGGAGAGGCACATCTGGACTGTTGTTAGTCTGCTGCCACCCTGACCCGACCCAGGATAAATTTAAGAAATTGGATAGATGGATGGATGAAAGTACAAGTTTAAAGAAGTGTCTTTCTGTTGAGAAAAGCAAGAAACTCTTCAAAACATGACAAAACAAAAATCACAATCTAACAAAAACCCGCTCAGTGAAGGTGTGAGATGTATGGTTCATACAGAACCAAGACATAAAACCTATTTGTTGTAATCCATCTGGTAGGCTGAACCACCCAGATAGATTCCTTTACCTCTTTAGAGGAGACCCACTTCAATATCAGAGCAGTAAGAGAATATGTGAAGAATGCATTGAACAGAGAACAAAAAGCAACCAAGGTTGTTCACATGAAGCATTATGGCAACAAAAGCAAAAAAAATCCTCAATGCGCCTTTAAAAAAAAATCCTCAATGCGCCTTTATATCGGTAGAAAGTTTTCAGCTGGACTCCCATGAAGGCAGATTGAAGGAGCCTGTGATGAAAAGGATGTGAAGAGACCAGTTCCATCATTTGGTTGATTTGAAGGAAAAACATGACGGTAATGCTCTGGATCCAGTTTTTGGTAATTATCGAGATGTACCCAAAAATAGACGTCTCAAAGCATAAAGGTGCTCAAACTAGTGACAGACGTAGCTTTGTCACCATAGCAACTTCTCCCACGCGTTCTCCAAGTTAAAGAACAACACCGGCCTTGAAATTCAAATGATGATAAATGTTTGGAGTTTGGGAAAGTGAGTCCTGCTGTTAAGATTTCATTCCTCAAAGGAAAGGAATACATTCAGGTTGTTTCACCAGATAACTTGGTTGGAATTGTCAAAAGAGAATGATCTTTGACCTCCAACTGTAATACACGTTCATCAGAGAAGCCAGTTGAGATATAGAGGAAGTCTTTGTGAGTGAAGGAGCTAAAGCTAAAGCCTGCACAGAGGCTGGAAACTCAACCCCTACTATTGTTAAGACCCCCACCAAAAGGTTGTCTTTACCCAAAAAAGGACCATCATACCACAAGAGAGAGTCGTTAAATTCTACTACTAACTAACTAACAAGCCTTTCAGGGATCAACCTACGTGACTTGACTGTACAGCAATATATTCATGATTTTCCAGAAATCGATATGAAGAAAATGTTGAGATTTCTCACGAGGGTAATGAAAAAACCTGCAGTAAAGGATGGAATCTATAAACTGTTACCTTTTAAGAATCATGATCTCAAAATCACCGGAGGATTTTCAAATCTTAACCGATTTTAAAAAACCTGGTAGACCCCATACATAAAGGACGGTTTCAACCCATTCTTAACATTATGATCTTTTGAACGCACAAACTACACATTCAGCCAGAAGGCGAGACCACACGCACGCCGTTTGTAGTGAGGATCTCACAGTGGGGATTCCACAGATAAGTTTTGTCATCAAGCCACCATCAAGGGAGTGTCATAAGGGAGACACATAAACATACACCCACTCTCAGGACTACCAGCAGCCTTTGCCTCTTAACGTTTCTTGGCCGAAGCTCTTATAAGATCAAATCTTTAGAAAGCTGAACCGGTCCTTCAGGAGAGAGTAGAGCAGGTGTGACCCACCTTGACCTCTGAATCCATTTGTCCAGATGACCCTGAACTGAGAAGCGAAATAATGTTTGTCAGCACCAGCTGTTGTTCTGTGATCCATTACTTCTTCTAATGGCCTCGACTTACAAAGGCATACAATTGGTTCTTGGTCACTAGAGCCGATTGACTGCCTGTATCATCCAATGAGACTGCCTGTGTCATTGGATGGCATTAAAAATGCTGAATGAGCAGTTATGCTTCAATCAGTAAAACATTATAATGCTGATTACTGAGGTAATATAACAATCATTAGCATTTTAGTTAGGCAATGCGTCATCTTTAGTTTCCATGGTGCCGAAATGCACAATCTAAGAGGTGCATCTCTCTTTAATGCACATTGTTGATCCCTGCAGATGCTAACTCCTTAAACTCCAAAAACACATTTCAGAAAGAGACATTTCAGAATATGCAATGTGAGTAATAGCTGATTAAATCCATTAGAGTTGAGAGCTCAGTGTAGAGAACTATCATCTTCTGTCTGGCAAGAAGATGTACATTGAGTTCTTTTAGACGTTGTTCAGAAGTGAAGAGCTTGGCTTAATCAAAGAACAGATTTGACCCACATCTGAGGTCAATTACCTTTAAACAGAGAGACAATCGATACATCTGGTTTGAAATAAAGCTGTGCATCAGCGAAAGAGAGAGGACAGTTGGTTCGGTGCGGCATCAGCAGTAATGGTGGTGTCGTAGAGGCCTGAAGAAGCCTGAAGAGAAGTCGCAAGGCAAAGCTCTAAGGTCATGCCATAATTATACATTCTCTAATTTTTCAGCTTGTTCGGTTTCACAAATGTAAAACTGAAATGGAATATTAATCCTAAACAAGAGTAAAGTGCACGGAAAAGCTGTTCAGACTATACGTGCCAAAAACGTGCGTAAACGTGCCAAATCTTATCGTCAAACAAGCATGAAGAGCTGGCTGTTTAGATGTATATGGAGGGGTCTGACGGTGGGTCTGGGGGGGGATACAACTTGGCAGGTGACTTGCCCGCCGCAAAAGGAAGGAGGCGTTGGCTTTGGCTGCGAATTTAAGACCACCCCAACCCCGCCCAGGCGCCGCTGCTTGCCGTTATCATGGACCAAGAGCTTGTCTGATCATTCCAGAACCGTCCAGATGTCCGTGGCCCTCGCCCTTGATTTCCTGAGGTGCAATGTTTTCACAGCCAGGTCTTCATACCTACTTTTTTAGATGGTGAGATTCCCTCTCAGTTGTTTTTCATAGTGTGCTAAAAATCAAACCAACACACAAACACATACACACAGTCACACATCCTCTCGGCCCCCCTCCCTTCTAGTAGGGGACAGAGCCCCCACAACAATACTAATTTTCTCACATGTAAATTTTCACCTATAGTTTTACCTTTCTAAATATTTTTCTCTAAAGGGGCCTTTTGGACACCTGAAGGACTGACTCTACAGCTACAGGCTGTTCTCGGACTTTGTAACCAACCTATACTCCAAGAGACAGTAACATTTATCTAGTGTTAAAATGAGGTTGAACACGTACGAGGGACAAACACTGACTGCATAGCGACACACTGAAACCATCAAGGATGCAGTACTATTACGACAAATGACATGACGCTGGTCACAAATGGAGATTTCATATTAGCAGTCATTACAAACTAATGGATTCTCAACAACCCGTCACATTTACTCAGTCAACTACCAAGAAATGCCTTTAAACACTTTTCTCCCTTTTCTGTCTATTCCACTGCTGGAGTTGGTCTTTTATTTTGTATTATTACTCTCTTCTCTACAAAAGCATTCCTTGAATAAGGTAACGCAAGCAAGCTAGCCACACCATTAGTGTCATCCGCCGTATCCGCAGACATGACGCGCTAACTTTTCTACTCGGTTAGAGACCAGCAGGTTAGGCATTCAGGAAGACCTAGGATGAGGATTGGGTTTTTTTACCCACCCACTATTAATCATAAAATGTGAATGGTACATCCAAATGTCACATTCTAAACAAATACACAAGGCCATAGCCTTTTCTCCTGCTGATGAAGTCTTAACCAATCAGTGAACCACCTCTAACCGTTTTTCTGCCTAGCAACAACAACCCCAAAAAATCTGGTTCAGTAACTCTGTTTCGATGTTTCAGGACAGGAAACCCTTTCCATTCTGAAGCCAACCTGACAGAAAAAAAGGGAAAATTAGAGTTAGAAGAGAAAGACATGAAATATGACGATTGAAATGATGATACGTTTGGCCTTCTCTGAGAGTTCCCCTCTGCGTTAGATTCAACTAAATTTTAAACACTGGACCCTTAATTTACCAGTCGCCCTTCGTTCAAACCCTCACAGATGATCTGCGATGGAAACCCCAAGAGGGAACGGCGTAAGTACAAAAAAGAAGAATATTCTTGGAAAGGATTCTTGGATTCTTGGAAGAATCTTTGCTTTTTGCCTTTCGCCCTTCCTCCCAGTGCCGATGATGCTGTGTTATGGTTTGAGTGACAAAGAGTGGTGGACAGCCCTGTGTGTTGTTTCAAAATCTTTGAGAAGTTGGGGTTGATGGAGGATTGAGGGGCATGAAGAAAGCATCAAGGCGGGATTGTTTAGTAATTTGACATCTATGTGTCGGTAGGGGTTACTGGCCCTTTTTGGTAGCATGTGTTTTACCTGGTTAGCAGTTGTGAGCTAATGAAGGAAGAGAGGCATGACAGACCGCTCACACTCTTGACAGCAACCCTTTCTCTGAACTGATCCAGCAGAGATGAACCATGGCCTTTTCCAGTGGCAACACAGACATGTTGGATTTCACAGTGTATAACCACAGCTGCCATCATTCACTCATCCTCTGATCCTCAGCCATATTGAATGTAATTTCCACATATTCAAACATGTGAGATGGAGACAACCACCCTGAGTCTCTTCCAGAGCATGTCATCAGAGATGTCATGCTGCAGCATCATGCTCCCAGCAGACCTCCTTACTTACAGGGTGATACGTAACATGGCAGTATTCTTCGCTCAAGCATAATCACTCTCTGTTATGCGACACTCTTAAACACGGCTTTGTGTTGGCTCATTGCTGCCAACTCTGTGCCGTAGCCTACTGGGTCAATCCAAGAGAAGAACTAAAGCTGTACCTTTTCAGAGTTGTGGCCGTGCTTATCAAACATTTGCAAAAGCTCACGACTGGCACACTCGCACTGTATGGTCCGATCGTCACGTCCGACATGAGGGCTCAGAATTTCATACGCTGAGTAGCCACTTCACACAGGCACAGTGGAAAGAGGGCACTGACGTCAGCCAATCGGGTCATGGCCCTGTTTTAACTGTTAAGACGCTTGAGTCGGCCGACCAAAAACTTCTGACACGACAGAAAACCATCCCATCGTCTGGCGATCGTGTTTTTTTTGGGAGATTCTGATTGGTCCTCAAAATCCCAGTGAACTGCACAACAAACGATGCTGGACGAACCCCGAAAATCGGACAAGAGTCCTGAGCCTCATTTTCTTTTCCATTTATACCTATTCCAGACACAGATAATACAAACTATCATAATAATGATAATAACTAAAATACGTATGATACATATTCAAGAATAAATGTTCATTTTCTTTCCAACAAAATGAAAGAAATAAATTACAACGGTCTTCAAACATCCTCCCACAAGGTCACAACTAAAGGACTCTTGCCGACGTCCTTGCTGTGCTTTCGTGCGTTTTTCCCACAAAGGTTTCGGCTCACGGTCGTCGTCTATTAAATCCTCACACCTACTGTATATGTGGCCGTCAAAAAGTAATTTTCTTTCCCACATTGAGACAGAGCCTGTACTTTTGTGTTTCATCTATAAATTGAATCTCTCCAGGACACGAAAATGATTCTTTGTTGCGCTTCTGGAGACATTTTGATTCTTTTAAGTTCTGGTTTTAAACTTCCCCAGAATGTCCCCTTTAAAAGCAAAAAAAAAAAAAAGAAGCTATTTCTGGTTTCTACAAGGGATTTATAGGATTCATTTATTTAATTATGGAGCCACAGAGGGGCTTGCCCCCTAATTCAGAAACCCCTGCTCCATGAAGAGTTATCGGGGGATGTTGTAAATCATCGCATTCATTTGACACACACTGCATAATGATTGGATTATTACTCAATTTGCAACCTGGATCATTCCTGTAGGAGTTGAGTTTCAACTAGAGCATGAAGCGCACAAAAAGAGTTGCATCTTTTATAGTGTGATCTAACTAATGCTCATTTCTTTGTTGGAATAAAAATGAGGAAGAGAACAGGAGCAAGAGATAAAATGTCCCGTTTGTAATCCAATGATATTGTGGCGTTGCAGATCCTTCGTCCTTAACAAGATAACTCAAAAACTGTATGTAAGCACTGATAGCACTCTTAATTTGAAGGACCACAGCGGAAGAGGGGTAGGTCGGCATTGTGTATGTGTTCTGACTTGATTAAATCAACCTACTTTCTGTCCTCCTCGCTGTGTGTTTCTATTAAAGCGTTGTAAGCCCTGGTCCGTCCATTATATGTTCTTCGGTGTCCATAAAGAGGATGGATTAACAGTAAATGGTCTTGCACACATAAGATAATAAGTTGTTAAAATCTTGTTCCTGTAAACAAGTTATTAAGTTATGTTCACAAGATTAAACATAAAGTTCTCAAGGGAATTCAGGGGCTCTGCATCTTTCGGCTAAGTTGTTGTTTCAATATATCGTCTAAGAATTCTGCTAACCTTTACGGACTTTGACTATCTTAATTATAACAAATATTTTTCATACAAATACGTTGTCCTCGTTTTGGAGTTTGCTTTAAAGGCGAGAAATACTTTGCTTTTGAAAATGAAACATGGGTCCTGGCGGAGTTCACTAATGGTGGTGACATCATTTGCGGTGTAAACAAGTAAACAACCCTGGATGGCAGCTTCAGACATCTCATTAAGCGCTACAAATGGCCGTATAGATGTATGCAGGAGATGCTCATTATTTCCAAACAGCTACTTGATATGCTTTATTTTTAAGTCTGGCAAGGAACTGGAGACACAGAGGTGTTTTTGGTGACATGGTAATTCGTGTGAGGGGACCAATAAGCTGTTTTAATGGACCCAACTTTGGGAAGTCTTAGTTTGCAGAAATATAAAAGATGCTATGATGTCTTTATCACATTCACGTCTCAGTATAAACCCACGACTTCCTGCTCCTGGTGAGAAGATGGACGATGACAGACAGGAAATGACTGAGACCGGTTGATGCACCGGGTGTGATGTTAACACACAGCGGCATTGGAGGCTTGAGGGCTCCCGGGCCTGACACCTCATCACATGGGTTAGTGCAGCTGAGGGTCTGAGTAAGAGCCGTGTCGTATCGGATCAGTTTTGACACCGTTGGAAGATTATTTATCCCTACTATCAGTAAAGTCGATGAAAACACTGATCCGAGCCCCTTCATGTCTTTGATTTGTACAGTGGGCTGCAGCGTGTCACTAAAATCCCATTTCATTATCCCTGGGTTCTGTTTAAATGAGACATGTTGGCCAATGCTGAGTTCAACAGAGGGTCACGATGCAAGAATCAAATATTCTAAGAGACATGCGGTATAGTTCATAGCAGGAAAATGTGGCAGTGAAGCAGTCAACATCTGCAGAGCATCATATTCCTTAAAATCTGCTGACTCATTCTGCAGTCCTCAGAGCAGAAAGAACCAGAGACCTCACACTCTCTCTGTTTAAAAAAAACAAACCCACCATAAGGTTGCTGCTGTTTTTGGAAACTTTTAGGGACATTTCAAACAAAAAAAACCTTCAATGAATGAATGTAAAGTAAATTATGGAAAGAATCGCCGCAGGTTTAAATGGATTTATGTTGGTGCAGCTTAACTTTGGGTCAATGTGATTTTTCTGGGTGTAATTAACTTAGTTACTTGGACTGAATGCAATTTAAGTAAAGGATTGATTCGAGTAACTCAGTTGGAATAGGTCCAACTTTATTCAATAAGGTTTATTCAGGTGATTCAAATTTAAATTTAAAAAAAAGCCCCCCCCCCCCATTGAGTAAAATATGAACTGTTGGAGTAGAATATGATATAAGATCGAACTCCTCGACTCCATTTAGTACAAATGTAGATTAAATGGATGAGAAATTTAAAAAAAGACCCTTTTGTTGGGAGATTCCTGCACCTCAAACTCCTTGAAATTATATTTACAGACAAATAATTTGCAACAGCAAATACAAGTGGAGAGGAGAACCGGGTCAGGAGAAGGCCGGATAGGAGGATGCAGAACCACGCCTGTGACTCTGACATACTGACACTGACAGACTGACAGGAAGCAACAAACAGGATTCAGGAGGGTTGATGGAAAACAACAAACAGCAGGGAAGAACAGGAAAAACAAACGTTTTAATTCCGTAGTTTTAATATGGACAGTACTTTTATGAAGGTGTTTTTTTCCTGTTTTATGCACAAGAAAAAAACATTATGATCAAGGTTACGGAAACATCCATCCATCCATCCATCTTTCATATTTTACTTTAATGTCCTGAATCAACATTGTTGTTTCTCGCCATGTATGTAAACTATATTGTATCTGTGAAAAATGTTAACTGGTTGACATTCAATTTTTCTTGAAAATATGTTTTGTATTGCAAATTGAATTTGAATTGAATTGAAATGTTTATTTCGAGTATGTAGAAAAAACAACAACGAAAAAAAACATAACAAAAAAAACAAAACATAGTGGATAGAAAAAAAATATATATATTTACATAGAATTAACGGCTTAAAGCAAAAATAAATTGTCAAATACTAGATTTCATTTACATTATTGAAAAACGGAAGTAAACGTAATAGAAGTAAAAACATATTTAATTCCTCACCTTCTCCATAAGATACTGGTTGTGTTATAGTATTATATTAAATTATGTTATAGGATATAATTTGATAAGATATTATATTATATTATATTATATTATATATTCTTTGTTACATTACATGTATGTAATACAATATCCAGTATATATCATATTCAACATGATTATACATTATAATAAATATTAAGAAACAAAGTAAATAAACATTTAAACCCCCAATGAAAACCTGGTGAATTTTCAAGCCCCCCCCCCCCCCCCCCCCCCTTTTATCCCTATAGCAGGTGAAAACTATGTCTTTATACCCTGTTTTAAACTGGTTTATATTTGGACTTTGCTTTAACTCCACAATAAGACAGCAAATAAATTTCCCGGTCGTATCAAAACTGTGAGTTTCGCAATGGAATTTTCCCCTTAAGTTACAGCCCGCCTCTCCATCACTGAATGTTTTTAGCTTTGAACATTATTTTTTGAATAATTTGCATTACATTAATTTGCATTAATATCTTTTGATAGTCCACAATATCTTCAACATGTATAAATGCATAGATAAATGCTTGTAGAGAAACTGTATCCCCAAAAAGTTGTAATAGCAGCTACTGTGTCCGCATTGCATTTTTTTCCAACAACACGAGGAGTTTTATCTCCCTAAGTTTTTCAACCCTTGGTCCGATTTAGTCCAAATTTAGTGCATATGGATTGTGCACTAAAGGAGATCTTCTTATATATATGCGATATTTGACATGAATTCTTCATATTTTTAGTCACAAGGGGAAGTTTTTTTTATTCATTTATTTTCTCCAAAAACTGTTTTTTCAGACATAACTTCACATTTCATTTGAAGAGTTCAATCGGGGGGATTTTTTCTTTTTTTGCAAAACCTGGGGATTGGGGGCCTTTCAGGGATATATCCTTGCTGTCGGGGACGACAGCGTAGGCCTAGTTTATCGAGAAAAGAACCTGCATCTTTGCGGTTCATTGTCCACAGCAGAATGAGGAAGGCTGAAGGTAGCCCACCGATGACTTTGCTCACCTTGGCTGGTTACATGATGATTGGATTTAAGAGCGGGTTGGGAGTGATATGGATCAATACATGACTTGGCCCAGGTCTCCTGCCCCATATCATGTACTGCTGTGTTCTGAGTGACTCATATCCAGGGGCTGGTTGTTTGTATCGTACATAAAGCAGGTCTTGTCTCGTATACATTTCCAGTCCTATTCAGCTGCACTGAATTATTTGTAATTGATTGTAATGCAGACGATGGTTTCTCAAACTAATTATGCGAAGCACATACGATTAGCCGAGCTCCATTTGTGGGGGGATCTGGATGATGTCTCAGCTGACCCATGCATTAGTAATGATGACTAATTGTGCCGAGCGGATGCATGACCTTATTCTCTAACTAGCGTGAATATAGATACAACATTCCCCTGAGAGCTCATAGTGGGTTTGCAGTTTCCATTTCCTGTATCTCGTTCGGAAGTTACTCAAGAGCAACAACTTTAGTAATCCAAGCACATTTCCCAGTATAATCTAAGTTGCACAGAGATGACTCCTACATCCTTTCCCAAGGCTTTTCCTCCAATCTGAGTTTTATCAGAATAACATCAAGCCTGTCATCCTCGACACATTCTCACTTTTAAGAACCTCGACTAACCTCCAGTTGAGTCCCTGAGGCACAGAAAATCATAAAAACACCATGTGTACCATCAGAGGGGGTGAAGTTTACCCAGTGACTGATGTGAGGAGAGTATTTGAGGATGCAGACCAAACACTGTGCCCAGCAGCAGAAGAGAAAGAAAACAGAGACAGGAGTGCAGACAAAGGTCAGTCTGTTCCCTCCGAGGAGGAAATTGGGGCCTCAAATGTCTGGTATTTCACCAGAAACACAGAACTGCATTTCTAAAGCTGATTCCCCAAAATCGGCTTCTTTTAATGACTTTTCCAGGGATTGGAAAGTTGGTCTGTCTGTTTATTGATTTTGATGAAAGTTCTTGTAGTGGTAGAGTTTGGCCCAAGTATTAATTAGAACCATTCGATCTTGTGAGGAAGAATGGGGTCCAATAATTCAGCAATGTGAGACGACATGATCCTACGGCAAGATCCAGTTGGAGCTGAAACTCTGCTGATTCACTCTGGTGTCACGTTGGACACATCTTCAAAAATGATTGAACTACATCCTGAGGATGGGTCTTCAATAAGAATCAAACTAGTCATGATACAGATGTGAGTCCAAACTCAAGGCGTAGGTTTCTATGGTGACGAATCATATTATCAGGTGATACTAACTACCCGTTAGATATTTATGATGATTGTGGAAAAACTATAAATTTACATAATAAATATTAAATGACATGGTTTTAAATAGGGACTGGTTTTACTTGTATTCTGTTTCATTATTTGTCCAGAATTCATTTTATCAACTGAGTTTTTATGAGTTGAATTGTGCGCGCGTGAGATTCCTATCGGACACACAGAGTAGAAAAAAAGGAAACGGACTCGCGTTTTAGCTAGCAGCTGCAGCAGGTTCGCTAGCTGTTGCAAGGATGAAAAATGGATGGATGGCTTCAGAGAAAAAGTGTTCCAGCTCAAGACTTGGGTCAGCAGGAGTCTCAAGGTGAGTCACCTGAAAGCCTGACAGCAGCACCACCACCTGAGAAGGGCAGGGCGCCGAGGGCCGGTACCGACAGATATTTGAGCTGTCCAGCATTGGCGGCAGAAAAGGATACGGAACGCTATTAAGAGTTTTGAAATTAAACAAAAAGGTTGAGAACGACTGGCTTAGGGCACCATGGTACCAAGGTGATCCTATCATAAAAGACCAGGCCTGACGAATCCCCTCCCCCTCACCCTCTACCTCCGACCTGCGGGTCATGGTCTTCGATGAAGAGCACACAATGCTTTTTCGTTATCTCACTGACTGTTTGCTTTCCTTTTTCTTCTTCTAGGTACATCCCCGGAGACTCGATTAAAAAAACAACAACTTGCTGCTGCACCTTGTAATCCCCCTCAAACAAATGTGTTTGTGTGAGGAGGGAGAAAAACATGATGCATGGGCATTTTCTGAGCGGTTGTGCAGCGTATCAAACAACCTCGGGCGGTAAACACATCGTGTCTGTGGGGAGCATTGGAGGAGCAGTCACAGTGTTTAAATATGCAGAATGGTCCATTAATACCCTCGCTGGGTGTTAATGAGTGCCGCCACTCTTATACGGAATTACCACAGCGAGGTCTGCCTCATTAATTAAAACGGAAACACCACACTTGACTTCACATTAATTTGTGAGGGGAGCAAAACAACGCAGTGGCATGAAGAAGAAAAGAAGGGGTCTCATTAAGGTGTGTTTAACCGATGGGAACTCATCTAGACACAACTGTTTTGATCGTCAACAAAGCAAAGGCACGGGGACAACTGGGACCCAAAAGGAGACTGCACACACAGAACAGGTGCAACTCAGGGGTCAAGGGTCAAAACAAACCAGACAGTCCAAGGCAGGGCTGCTCATCTGCAGGACTAGAGCCAGACGGAGAAGGCAGACCAATAAAATATGTTAAAAAATGGTCAAACTATCAATATACACCGCACATTTCAGGACTCAAGGCCTGCAGAGTAATTAAATCCTGCCCGCGAGACAATATCTAACTATCTATAATAACTGGCCCGCTGGTATCCAGCACAAACACCACAGATACAACACATCCCAGAATGCAAAGCGATAGCTGACCCATCAGTCAAGAGTTCTCCTACCCGCTCATCTATCGTTTGGGGGGGGGGTTAAATAGAACACACATTCTCATTAGCTGGCAGGAGTTAATGTCCTCCAGCCGTTCAACAGAGCTATCGCCTTAAAGACAAGAAAAACACAAAGTTACGTACATTTAATGTGAAATGGACCTTTTTGCTGAGGAGCAACTGCTCCTGACTGCAGGAACAGATACGAGGAGCAACAGTCTACTTTTACAGTTTTCTTGTGACAGAAGAAATAATCAGCTAAATCAACCCAGTCATTTAAAAAGGGTTATTTAAAGTTCCTTTTTGTTGATATTGTTAATTAAAAACCGAATGATTTTGGATGTAATTTCAGAAATATAGTTTTCTGGCTCTTGCTGATGCCTGTGAATGAAAACCTAGAAGTGGAAATGATTCGGTGAAATACTGCTGATGGAGAGGGAGACACAAAAATCAATTATCTTGATCTATTTTGAATTTTTTTATCCTGACTATTTCTATTCCCTTGGTTTGTTCAGAATTCTATAAAATGAGTAAATAAAATAAGAATCAATTGTCATCTTGATTGATACGGAGGTTCCCCGGCCTCCGCCGCCGCTGCGGATCCTTTATGATAAGACAATAACTTAAAAAACTATTTGATGGCTCATTTTCAAATTTATAGCCATGTAGGCCTTAGTGCAACAAAGACTAGGAATCATTTTTAGAATGGTTAAATCTATATTATCGACACTTTATCTCCAAACAGTTTCGTCCCATAATTTCTCAACCGTTTGTCCGGTTTAGTCCAAATACGGTGCGAATGAATCGTCTCGAGGAGATCTATCGTGAAAACATCAAATCTTATTAACAGTTCATATTTCGCTCATAAGGGGGACCTATTTTTACGAGAAAAATTGTTCTTAGGACACAACATTCACATTTAAGCTGCGGAGTTCTCTCTTTGGGGATTTCTTGTACAACACAGGGGATTGGGGCTTTTGAGAAATATAACTTTGCTGTTGGGCACAACAACAGCGTAGACCTGTTTTTTAATTTGATTCGTGTTCCATCTTCTATTTTTTTTTTGACATTGAATATTCCTTCCTTCCATTTTCATATGCAACTTCTTCTTACACTCAAATTACACTGATTAGATTATTTTTAACCAAATCTCTCTAAGTCCCACTTAATACCGGTTTAATCACATACAGATATGATTGCCCATCATTTCTAACATATTCTTATTTCTCACCAGCTTAAATATACTTTTATCTGAAGCTATTTATTTAGCTCTTGGTGTGTGAATCATCCAATGAATGAATGTAAATGAGGCATGATGAATCACATTAGAGAAAAATATGATAAATACAAAAAAGATGTATTCAAGTTCATTGCACCAAAGTTTTGACTAAATTAGATAGATATGACAAGCTTTTGAGATAAAGCTCACCCTAGTTTTGAAAATAAACAACTGACCTTTCCCAAATATAAATGTAAGTGACCTTTCCCAAAATCAGTCCGGTTCATTCCCACACTAAACGCTACGTGGGTATAAATATTGAAAATGGTACATGAAATAGTTTTTGAATAATATCCAAAAAAACGTGTTTTCATAAAATTTAAATAAAAAAATCCCCCTTGTGAGTGAAATATGAACTACTAGAGTAAAATATGATATTTACTTCATAGGTTCCTGCGGGTCAATCCATATGCACCAAATATGAACTAATCCTTACAAACTGTTAGTAAGTTATTTTCCGAAAAACAGTGTTTTTCATAAACAAGTACCCCCTAATAAGTACATTTTGAACTATTAGGGTAACACATGATATGTGCTAGATAGATCTTCTCAAGCCAATTAATAAAAATCTAATCATCCCAGTCCTTCTGTAAAAAATTTGTAAATGCTCCTTAAAACAGTTTTTCAAGTTTTCGCGCAAACACGAAGGATCTGCGCCAACCTACGGCATATATAGAGTTGTTCTGTTTTTACAACTCTCTTGAACTTTGTTTTAAAACTAGATAATTATGACAATATTTGAGTTTGAACATTTGTAGCAGTCTTGTGTCTTACAGAGACAGACAGGTGTGTGTTCCATCAGTGTCCTGTGTTCATATACAGACATAACGGAAACACTTTGTGGCGTTTTGTGGAATTAAAAAACTAGAATGCAGTCCACTAACTGCAGTTAAGAAGAAAAAAAACGTGTTTCATATTAAAATATATAAAAGTTTGAAAGAGAAAGAATGTGGACAACCTATTCCAGTGTATTTCTCAATCGTCGTTGTTGAAGGAAAATACACAACTGACAAACAACTGAATGCCCGAGTAAGAAAATCTTATTCAAAGCTTCATCACAAAACAGAACACAAAAACTCTGGTTCTGTTCTGAGTTTCAGGTCCATGCAGTTAACCCTGCTTCCCTCTCAAACGCATTTCCCTTTGCCCAATATTTTTAGAAAAGGCAATTTCCGCCCTGTACCAGACCGTCACATATATTATGCAAGACGCTGAGGAAGAGTACATTGCCTTTCACCTTTTATCTTCGCAGCCAATTTGATTATCCTTTCATTTGATTTAATTTCCAGGATATCAGACTCTACACGTTTTGTTCATTTGGGTTGAAACTGAAGAAAAAAAAGTTCTCGGTGAACACAGACAAGGTCGACTATGAATCAAAGCTCAAGTCAGGCGGTGACACACAGTATAGCGCGTAGTTCCACATAGGAATATGTAGATCGGATTCTCATTCCTCATTGTGAGGGGTGATGTTGAATGAATGATGTTGAATATTTACAGCAGTCTGACCGTTTTAAGTTAAAGCCCACCACATTTCTAAGAAATCTTCACAAATGTGAGCCCAACACTTTTGGAAGTTGTGCACAAGAGCCTGATTGAAATCATTGTATCTTTTAATATGATCATGTCTTGTGGATGTTAGAGCTTGGAGAGGAGGAATAGGTTGCAGAACATTGTGAACATGAAATCCCAGGAGCAGCTCAGTGACATGTATGATGATCTTCTAACAAACATAGCTCACAGAATCAGGAGTGACCCCTCTCATCCTTTATGCAGTGAATCTGTATTCTTGCCCTCAGGAAGGCGTTATAGGTACACATTAGCAAATCCCAATGTGAACGAGGTGTTTATTAAGAGCAGATGTGTAACAGAGGGAATCCTTTCACTCCAATTAAATTAAAGAGCTACTGAAAACAAAACATAGAGGATGGCAGCTCAATGTATAGATTAGGAAGAATTCAAAAACAGCCAACACATAAGGGAGTTTCTGCTGGAGGAAGAAGGGAAGCATTCTCCCTTCTTTCTTTTAGGCCTTATCGTGACGAAAAATATCATGTTTTTTAGGGCCGTGTGAACAGAAAGATGTTTCAAATTGACTTTCAGTCTTTGTCATATATGGTCCTTGATTGGATACATCTCTCACTCATGGCCCCTGCAACATTAACAGGAACGGATGGACTGGATTTTCTTTGCTTTCTGCATATAGACATATACAGTATATGCATATGTGCAGCACATGTATGTATATAGTACAGGACTATGCACATGTACAGGAAAGGCACATATACAGGATATGCACATATGGAGCTTTTGCACATATACAGCATAAGCATCTATATACTGCATATATACATATACAGCAAATGCATATATACTGCATATGCACTTATACAGGAAATACACATATACAGCATATGCACTTATGCAGCATATGCAAATGTACATTTTAAGCCTAGGCATATATACAGCATATGCACATATACAGGGAATGCGCATATACAATTTAGGCCCCTGCACATACACACCATAGGCACATGTACAGAATATACTATATTACCGCCAACATGTCCACCGCTGCAGATCTTTCATGTTAACGCAATAACTCAAAAACTATTTGATGGATTATTTTCAAACTGCAGACCCTCATAGACCTTAGTGTGAGGAAGAACTGGATTGATTTTGGGAAAGATCAGTTGTATATTTCTGACTATAGGGGGATTTTTTTTATCTCCACAAGTTTTGTGCCCAAAAAATTCTCAAGTGTGGGTCCAGTTTAGTCCAAATTTGGTGTATATATCATATTTTATTCTACTAGTTAATATTCTACTCACTAGGGGGTGCTTTTTTTAAAATTAAAAACACAGTTTTTCTGATATGACTTGACATTTTTTTTTGAGGAGTTCAATCAGGTGGATTTTTCTGTACAACACAGGGGATTGGGGACTTTTCAGATATATGCCCTTGCTGTTGGGGATGACAGTGCAGAATTAGTTACAAATGTGAACTGTCAAAAAAAACGAATCTGATCTGAACAAAACGTTGGAATCAGACAAGTGGATTGTAATGTGAACGAAGACATAATGATTTCGGAGACAACCAAATGAGATTAAGAGCTCGATTTAAATCCCAAAATATGTAAAAAAAAAAAAATTTTAAAAAAGAAAAGAAAAAGGTTCCAGGCTTAAAAATACCAAGAGTTCGAAGCCTTTTAATTGAACGTTGATATCCATTTCTTCCATTCCTCTGATGAGTTTCTTGGCATGGACATGTCCAGTATCTACTACAAACAGGATGGACTCTGACCGCTGCAGGCGGGGATCAAAGATGCTCTGAAGGCAAACACTGTCCCTGTTTCTCACACTCACGGTGACGAGAGCAGCTTAGTGTGCCGCACTGATGGAAAAACTCAAAGATGGCTGAACGTGTGTGCGTGCCCACAGGGGAACAGCTGACTGCTTTGTCCCGATTCTCCGACAGAAGCTGCAGTCTGCGTGACAGATGTGCCGGACCGAGTGTAAAGAATAGGAACACAGACAGAGGAAGTTTTGTGAAAGGGAAGTTGTGCCGGTTATTTCTATTTCTGTTTCTGCTTTTCAGAAATAGAAATAATATTTCTGTTTCTGCGGTAGCTTTTCATGCGTTTGGGTTCAAAATGGGATCATTCAGAATAGCGTCGTATCTTTGCTGACAGACGTCCTGTGTGACGGAGGAGGACGTGACAGACTCACGCGAAAACGCCGCTGCTGAGGTTTCAGAAATACTTGGAAATCTCAAAGATAATTAGGATCCTTTTTTTTTTATGTACGCCCAGATCTGTCTGTGATATTAAAACATTCTATACTTCATGGATTATTGATGAATTAGATTCGACACACACTTTAGCAATTTGATGTTCTTTGCATATTTGATTGCTTTGTCTGCATTTATTAGTTTAGCATCTTTAACGCTCTACATTTACCATAAAATGACTAATCATTTGGTCAAGCATGTTTTAAATAGTGAAAGAAAATCAGACTCACAAAAATATTTCATGATGACATTTTGTATTTCATGGAAAATTATGCATTTTCGAAACTTGGTGAAAACTTTTTTTGAATACTATTTGACCCTTATTAGAGTTTTTTTGGTTGTATCAATTTACATTATTCTGTCTAAGTCCTCACTTGCTTTAATATGCTATAAGAAACCTCCTAGTTATCAAATAGGACATCCTCATAGCTATGGTAACTCCCTCCTCCTCTGCGGCCCCTTTTCTACCTGTGGTGTCCCCCAGGGATCCATTCATGGTCCCTTACTCTTTAGCATATATATGCTAACATTGGGGGATATTCGAAAAAAGTTCAGTCACATTTTTCAAGAAGAAATATTGACACAAAATGTGCTCAATCAAACAGCCTTTAACCTTTTCTGTTTCTGCAATCAAAGCTAATATTGCAACATTACACCCCAGCACTATTATTTCCAGAGAGTTGGAGCGTCTAATACTTATTCCATGAATTAAAAATAATAATAATCACATTCTGTGCGTTAGATTATGAAAAAAAATTTTTTGATTTATTATTATTATTAAATGTACTTCATTATTTCCCAATTAATTGTTTAATTCATGCATTTCTCTCATATGTGCAAACAGGTTTTTCTTGGGAGGGGGGAAGCGGGGGTTCATATAATGTCGTATAATTTCAACTGATGAGCTCTATATCCATCAGTTTTGTACTGAAGATCCACATTTTTAAAAATTCTCTTTAAATTATTCCTGAAATATGTGTAAATTATTATCTTAAGCGAAAACAAACAGAACAAAAGCTGAAAGTAGTTTCGGATGCAGATTAAATATCGTATCGTGTGAATCCTGACACGCGCACCTCTCTCCCCGGATGACAATCTGACTTCATGCCTTTTCCGTCAGTGTCGCTTTAATGTCTCTCATCCATTCATCAGCCTCCCCTCCTCCCACACAGGATTCCTCTAAGCATAGCGTCCACTCACAGCTCGTCGCTGCCCACCTTCTCTGGCGTCTGTCAGCGCCTGGAAAAGACGCCGTTGTGTGTGTTCATGTTTGACACGAGGAAAGTGCTCTTCAAGTACTTCTTTCATATTCATATTCAAATACAGGCCGAATGAAAAGTGCCCTGTTTCAAGAGCGTACCTGGGCGAGGCATTGATTCATCCCAAGGACGCCTGAACACACTCACCCTTTTTTCTCGCTCAGCCGACCGAAAGTGCTCACAAGGCAAACATAATAATAAACATAATTGGCTCCTGAACGGCATAATCTGTGAGGAGGAAGATGCTCCTGTGTGTCTCGGCTGCCTTGCGGGGCTCTTAATTCTATTAGCGTGCACTGATCGATAAATTGGATTGGACGCAAGGTGAATTCAGATGTTTCACGCAAGCTCTGCTCCTAATTAGACCGTTAATTGAGCTTGCTTCCACTCAAGACAGGGCCTCCGTTTAATTAACCCAGCCATGCTGTTAACATAGTAGTCCAGTTCAATAATCCTGAGACCTAGAAAGCTCACAGCTGCTTAATACGCAGCAAGGCCATTTGTTTGCTTTCATATAGTCTATCATCCATTTATCTTTTACGTATTATTATGTTTGCTTTCGTGGAATTATACCGCACATAATTACCATGAATCAGATGTTCCTGTATGTATTAATACCTAAGAGAGGCTTTGGGAATTGAATATAGGCTGCACGCCGAGGCACATAATGCAAATGGGATGCATGTAGACAACATCCCAGCAGATCACATGGAAGCGAAGATGCGACTCCGGCACATTGTTAAGCTAAATTGCCAGAGTGCTCCTCTAAAAATAGGGCACACAGCTGAGGGCCCTGGGGGATGTGGCGTACGGCAGGGGGAAAAAAAGGAGAGCAGGAGAAAAGAATCTTCTGTTGCTCCAGCAGAGGGATGATGTAAACTGGCGCTTAAACGGAGAAACTATACTTTCTAAAAATGTGAGGGGGAAAAAACTGTCAACAAAGCTGCTCCCAAAACCTTTATCTGCGGGTAATATCGGCTACATTTAACAGGATGGAGACTGCAGGTCACGAAAATCGGAGTTTTCATTTCTCTGCCAAAAACTAGGTATGAGCTCCCAGCCCCCTGCGTTGTACAAGCAATCCCCATGAGCCCTTAAAATTAAGTGTGAAGTTATGCCCAAAAAAATGTGTTTTTTGTAGAAAAGCTCCACCTAGTGGGTCAAATATGAACTGTCAAAGTAAAATAAGAAGATAGATCTCCTCGAGTCGATTCACATGCACCAAATTTGGACTAAATCCCACCAACGGTTAGGAAGTTATGTCCGAAAAACTGTGTTTTTTTGCCAAAAAGTTCCCCCTAGTGAGCTTAATATGAACTGTTGATGTAATTTATGATATAAACACGACAGATCTCTTCGAGTCGATTCATTTGCACCTAATTTGGACTAAATTTGACTAACCGTTGATAAATGATGACCCAAACTATAACCTGTATCGCCCAAAATTTCATACTTGATTTTTTGAAGGTATAATTAAAGTCCTATAAAGTTCGGCTCACCCTTCAGGAGAATCGGGTCGATTTCCCCATGATTCACCCCTCTCTCCACAATTGGATCAACCAGAACCTCCCCTGATCATTTTCAAACATGTTTGATTTTCGGGGGAAAGTGTGGATTATTATGGGAGTACTTTCCAAATAAGATCACAAGAGCTAAACGAGAGAAACTTGGTGAAGAAGCCGAAGGTGCTGCAAAGCCACGGTAAATAATTCAGTCTTTCCCAGTGAGACAGCGTACCAGCGCACCACTCTGGACAGATATCGAACCAACCCACCTCCGGTTGTCTCTAGAGGATGGACACGTTGACCCCAACTCCACAACCATTTCCTCATTAGTCATTTTGTCCAAGTTCCACAGCTTCTTCTCAAGGGGTCATGTGAGAACGTGCATCGATCGCTCGAGGATCGGGGATTGAATCTTGAAGCTTGCGATGCGTCGCTGATCTTGGAGTTCAAGATTAAAGAGAAGATATTCTGTGGAGATTCTCATTATGTGTGTGATGAAAACCTGGTTTCACGATCAGTTCTATGTCTACTGTAGGGTGAGGTTGGTCTTAAAGAGAGCCTGGGACGTGATGAGGCTCATAAACAACACAGAGAATAAGGAAACCCTGGAAGCAACTGATGTGCTCGGAAATCCACGCGGAACAAACCATAAAGGTCTTTAACTTTTAATGAAAGCTCGCGCTCATAACAGGGGAGGGCTGTGAACTTTAATGGCGTCCTCCTCTGCTGAGCTGTTAGTTAGAAAGCCTCTCCGCCCTGATTACAGAATAACACAGTATAGTATAACAGGAAGGAGCTCTGGGGAGGGTTCAGTCAGGAAGACTATTCTTTTGTACACTCACACTTGTGTCAAGTCAAACTCTGAATTTCATCACATACTCAAAGAATAAGAAATAAAAGAGACATGATCCTTAGGACATAAAACTTTCTTTTTTTTAGTAGAACCTGTAACTTTTAATTAACATCAACTTAATTCACCAACTTCATCATTTCATCAGCCTCACCTGGAATCATCAGCCACCGCCACCACAACCACCAGTGTCTGAACTCAAAGGGGCGGGGTTTAGAGGATCTTGGTGCCGCTCAGGTCAGATGCCCGTCAATCACAATCTCTCCGTAGATTCTAAGCACTGACATGTTTATTGGGATATATCGTCTGCTGCATTAAACATTTCATTTGTTTATTAGCAAATTTGTCCTTTGTTGTTGTTCAGATCGGGGTGGCAGCAGGCAAAGAAGGGGATTCTAGACGTCTCTCCAGCAGCACTCTCCAGCTCATCCTGGAGGATCTAGGGCTGGGTTGGTGGTGGGGCTGAAATTGTTTGATCTTAAAGATAATATACTGTAAAACTGGTTAAATTGACTATAGAAGAGCAGAGAAATAAAATAACACAGAACATTATAGTAACAAGTGGAATTTTGCAATTAGACCACTCATGTTGGGATCTTTTTAGTATTAACTCCAACTCCAGTACTCTGTTTCTATACACATATATGAATAAAATATCCGATCACCAAAACAGAGGGAGTCGATTGAACATGCCTGTTAGCCGAGATCTTGTTTTTCCCGAGCAGAAATCGGTCCTTAAACTGAACACCTGCTGACTCTGAGCGGCAAAGTGTGTCGGCGTGAACCCGCACACATCGCTCTTATTCTTCCTTTGCCAACATCTCAATTGTTTCTTTGTTATTCTTTTCACTGCGACTGTGTCAGTGTTTTGCATAGCTTGTTGTGCCCTCGGTTGCTCGGAGAACTGTTTTGGGGTTTGTTTTTTTTGCCGATGATTTATTCATAGCTGGAGCTCACTTGTAATACAGGCTTCTGTCGCAGAGGAATTGATTCGTGAACAAAAAGGTTGAATATACAAAAAACACTTCTTGAGTGTGTTATAACAACGTGATATATTTAAAAAAAAAGAATTGCTTCTCTTAGTTGGAAGGGTCACCTGGATATACCTGTGTACAAATGAAATCAAACTCAGCCTTTTCTATCATACACACACATACACCATATTTGGACTAATTTGGATCAAAAGTTAAGAAGTTACGTGTTTTTCATTGAAAAAAAAAAAAGCTCCCCCTAGTGAGTAAAATATGAACTACTAAAGTAAAATACAATATCTACAAGATTTATTTCCTAAAGTCGATTCTCAGAACCATATCTGGACTAAATCGAACCAGCGTCTGAGAAATGATGGAGATAAAGCTCCCGGTAAAATACAACCCACATTTACCAGAATCAATCCAGTTCTTCCTCGCACTGAAATAGTTTTTGACCTGTCGTGAAGGAATCCCCGGCAAACGCTTTGATGATGATTCCATTTTATCCCCCGATAAATATTGACTTTCATGCCGATGGCTGGAACTTCACAATCCAAGATTTTCCTGAATAGCGAGAAGAAACAGTTTCCATAACATCTAGAAAAATGATCCAACAAGATCATCTGTACATAGATTCCCAAATAACGGGAAAAAAGAATCTCACATAGCCCCATGGACTCAGATGGACCGTGTGTTTGTGAAAAGGTAGGAAATAATCACCTTGAAGCCATTCTCGGATTGTTTAGTATTTGATTTAAATATGCAAATACGATAAAGCTTTAAGGAATATTCTCCTGCTTTTCCTTCTCCGAGCGCGACGACTCCAACAACATGGGGATTTTAGAGTCTCACCTGGACACACACGTCTTTTCTTCCCTCCCCGTCTCCACACACATCACAAACACACCTTTTCTGTGTGGGCAATGAGCCAAAGCTCTGAATCAATCAGAATAATAGCCCTTCGCCATCCCAGGATCCTCTGCTGCTTCATCATCTCCGCCTCTGAGATTGGCGTGATCACGGCTGATTGAGTCGGGGATGTATTATCGTCAGAGAGCCGGAACGGCGAGACGCTGAAGAACCCGGTACCCCGCAGGGCCGAGGAATCAGGCCTCTGCAGGGATGACGTCACTGAACAGGATCAGGTCTGGGGGAGTCCAGTCCAGCTGCAACCAGTTATTCATGCAGTTTAGTAGTTTTTATATTTAGTTTCTAGGGGTATAAATACACACAAAAAAAAATACCAGGGGTAAACTTGATTATATCTGAGTCAGTGGGAACTAAAATCACGAACACACTTGGGCTGGATTCTAAATCACACCCAGAATCAAAGTGTAAAATTTCAGGCAGCGGCTGATCCGACTTGAATTTCCTCAAGTCAACTCAAAAGGTGGCTCAGGGATCAGGGTTTGACCCCCACCTGCCTGAATACCCTCCTGACAACATCTGGGCATGCTCCTAGTATAGAAGGTGGAGGTGATCTTCTCCAGGTCCTAGATCAGGGCATCAGTGAGATCCCACACCGTCTATTGTTCTGCTTGTCAGCCCAGGTATCCCTGATAAATGACATCCCAGAGGTTCTGAAGTGGATTCAGGTCCGGGGAGCCTGAGGACCAGTCAATGACATCGATGCATTCATCATCAAGGACCTGCCCACACGCTCTGATCACATGACCAGAGTCCTGCACCAGGCACAAAGGAGGAAGGATGAGGGGAGAGAAATGGTCTTTGGTCACCGCCTGCAGGACCAGAACCTGTTTGGGGGTTTTCCTGCTGTTGCTTCTCCTGTCCGTCTGTTGTCACAGTCATTTTCATCGAAGCAGCTGAAACCGGTAATTACGCTTTCTAACTGGACGGGACCAGATCCCAGATGTTTAACCGCCCCAGTGATATTCAGGGGGAATAATTATTCCCTTAAAAACATTTTTGAGCAGGGTATGTTTTTACAAAGTCGTATCAGATTATTTAGCCAATAAATATAATTTTAATTCAAATCATGTATTTTTTATATTTGTTTAATGTTAGGTTGTGTTTGTAAATCCAACAAGCTTAAATTATTTTAGTTAAGCTGTCTATTAGTGGCAGTTTGTATATTGGCCAGATATTTAATTGTTTGAGACACATTTATGTTTAACTATTCATGTTTACGTTAAGATCTTAACTGATTATTTACATTTAAAAGTTAGATTTTGTGTTAATATTTAAATTTCGATTTTTAAATTCAGCGATTACATTTAATTCATTATTTAAGATTTAACATTTAGATTTAACATGTATATCTTATATGTGAATTAAACATTAAGATTTAACATTTATATACAATATGTGAATTAAACATTTAGATTTTACATTAATATACAATATGTGAATTAAACATATAGATTCAACATTTATATCCAATATGTGAATTAAACATTTAGATTTTACATTTATATACAATATTTGAATTAAAAATTTAGATTTTACATTTATATCTAATATCTGAATTTTGGATTAAACGTTTATATCCAATATGTTGAATTGAACATTTAGATTTTACATTTATATCCAATATATGAATTAAACATTTATATATAATAGGTTGAGTTAAACATTTAGATTTAACATTTATATCCAATATGTGAATTAAACATTTAGTTTTAACATTAATATACATTCAACATTTACATTTTTGGTTTAGATTTCGATATAAGATTTTGATTCTATTTTGAGGTTTTCCATATATTTAGACGCAACATTTCGATTTAACGTAAATATTCCAATTTTAAGATTTGATTTTTGAATTTATTTATATTTGGATTTACCTTTATTCAATATTTAGAGCAGCAGCAACGAGTATTAGCTTTTAGATTTCGCATTTATATTTAGTTTTAACGTTTGGATCAACATCGAATGTACCGTCAATATGTTTACACAAGTAAAAATATTAACGTTGAGCGATTACAAAGTGATAATTTAAAGTGACTAACATGACGTGTTTTACTCTACAGTCTGCGCCCCCTACAGGCCTGAGGAGTAACGGTGATCATCCCTCATCTACCGACTGACGGCAGGAACTCGCACCTGAGAAGCTTCCTCCTGTCACAGTGATGTTCATGGGAGGAGATGAGGAGGTCGCCATAGTCGCACGGATCCCTTCCTCACAGCCTGAGACATGATGGAGGACAGGAAACTGAAATATCAGAGTGACACTTCATCATCTACTTCATCTGACATTGATCCTCAACCGAGCTCCAAACCTAGCTGCCTGTCAGGATTAAATGTTTGATTCACTTCCTCTAAAGATTCAAACTCTCACAGAACTGAGAAGCAGTTTGGATAAAAGCAGCCAGGAAAAGTAGCAGTGTGTTGTGTCGCACCCACACGGACGGTCGCACCAGCTTTCCGGCGTTGCTTATTTACTCCCTGAATATTTCATCTTCCCTTAATTGACTCGGTTTCACAGCTTGCCTCTCGGCTCCAGCTGACGCCTACCGACTAAAATGGCCACCGCCTCCACATGCTGCATCTCGCCACTCGCGGGAGTTAACATGCATGAAATGAGTGCATATGTGCGGCGGCTAGCTTGTGTTTGCACGCTAGGATGGACGGGCCGGTTCAAGCTCCGCGAATCATCTCGGGCGGTCAGAGCAGCAGAAATCAGGGTAGAGAGAGAGAGAGAGAGAGAGAGAGAGAGAGAGAGAGAGACAGAGAGAGAGAGAGAGAGATGAAATACACTCCAGGCGACAAATGCCCAATTAACATATCCACATAATTAGGATGATGTGGAGGGATGAAGATGAAGACGTCTGGGCACAGCTGCTGTCCATCTCAAGCAGCCACTTGAATATTCATGTCGTGTTTTTATGTCTCCGTTTCTTGCAGCACACGCGACGACGATGCTACGTTCACCAAAGACACGACGCTCCTTTTGATTAAAGGAGGAGCTTATTAGTGGAAAATGTAGAGGGTCACCTGTGTGGAGCTGCTAGAAGACGGTCGCCATCAAACACACGCTGCACAAACTTCAAATCTACTTGGGGGTGCCAACATTTATAAAACAAATGTGAATCACACGTCAGGACAATGGCGGGGATCCTTCTGTGGGAGTTTACTGAAAGGAGCTCCTAATAGCTGTCAGCTCAGCGGCGGAGAGCGGTGCAGAGAGTGCTGCACTCACTCCTCCGCCTTTGTCAGAAAACTTCTGCTCCAGTAACTCCACCCGGGACGGCGACCAGGCTTTTTTTTTTTTTCTCCGTGCCTGCGTGATGCAGTGGCCGTCTACTCCAACTTCCTGATCAATAATTCACATGGTTCTCCTATAAATATATCTAAATCTGCCTGTTAAAAGGAGGAGATGCACGTTTGAGTGCTGCGTATACTAAACCCACTATTTTTTAGCTCCAAGGACAAATTACAGTTTTTAATATCTTACATGCAAAGAGGCTTTTAAAGGGCCTGTGCTTAGAATCCAATATGTTCAAGTATTGAAGGAGGCTATAACTCCACATTTAACATGAAGGGGTTCCATTTGGCATATTTCTTGTACAGAGCACAACGTAGCTCTAGTTTACCTCTAGTGAGTTGGGCTACTTTAGCGAAAGCATAACCGGTTTATTCACTTCTTATCCTGACTGTGGTTTTAATGTTATGGCTGATTCATGTTAAAAGCGTCGATGTTAGTTTTTCCTGACAGTAAGTCTACAATATGATAAGCTAAAGATGATTCCCGGCATAACTGGCATAACAGACAGACAGACAGACACTCAGACAGATTGACAGACAGACACTCAGACAGACAGACAGATAGACAGACAGTAGGGGAAATGTCAGTTTCTCTTCTGGTTATAAAATAGAACCCAGGATGACAGAATACTGAAGAGCCTCCTATAGAAGACCAAACGCTGCTGAAGCAGAGATGGGTTCAGAGAACAGAGAGGCAGACGGGAGGATTATTCTATTATTAACCAGTGGCTCTCTTTTTCTGCTGATTCTCAAATATCCCAAGTCTGTCTGATATTACGGTTTGATGATGATGATGATGAGGCATTGGTCTGCTCCCTCACAAATGGCAGTGAGATAAATGGAGGCATCTGATCTGACAGCATCTCCGCTTTAGCGCCGGGGTTCTGTTGACAGATTCATAAGTGGTGCATAATGTTAATTAACGCGCCGATTAGACATCTGCTGCGTTTTTTTTCCCAGGCTGTCTTGGGAATACTGTGTTTACACTTAAGAGGAGAGCTCAAATGAGCAGAGAGGAACGCGTCATCCCTCCGACTGGCCAACTTTCAGCAGCCTGAAAGATCCGGGTTCGACGGCACCACCAGTTGCCTGTGATTGTTCTGTAAGTGGAGGCCCGGGGAGGTTGTCATATCTGATTAAGTGGAGGCAGATGCATGGGCCAAATGAGCTGGATGGAGCAGCGAGCACCAGGAGCGACACATTACCACTGGGTGTCACCCCTGATCACATCATATCAGCGCCCCCCCCTCCACCCCTGACAGCACAATCGATTGCCTAATTGACTGGGACGGGAGCCACCGCCACGATGTTCTGCCGGGCTCAGGCATCAGCCGGGCAGCGGCTCTGATTCATGCAGGGATGAGAAATAGTACAGAGCTTAAAAGAAAAAGGTTGGAGGTCAAGGGGAAACTCTTATTTTCCATCTTTATATTGACCACTAGATGGCAGTGTAGGATTAAATAAAAGTAGCTGGCTGCTTTTTTTTTTTTTCTACAACAAAAGTTTCAGTCCTTTGTTTTTACTGGGATCATAAAGTTTTTATTCGTCTTTATCTGCACCAATAAAGTCTTGGTGATTTTCTTGGGGAAAGCTGTTTTCGTATATATGTGAGCATAAAAGTCCATATTTATTTATATATATATATATATATATATATATATATATATATATATATATATATATATATATATATATATATATAAAGAAAGAAAGAAAACGGCAGCTGAAGTTCTGGTTTCTCTTTGAATGGGTCCTTGAACAAAAATGAAGAAGGGGTATATAATAGTTCAAATGGACCATGTGACATAGACTTTGGTATTTTCTTTTCTTCTTAATTTGACAATATATCAGCTGGATAGTAATTTTGTTTTTGATTTAGGATTTCTCCTTTTTTTTAAATGGGAAATTAAAAGATATATCATAATGCTATTTTTTTCCTACTAGGTTTTACACCATGAACAAACAACATTATCAATTAAACTAGCTTCTTATTTTAAATAAAATTGTTTAAAATATGTTTGTTAATGTAATATTGAGCATGCTACTTAAGCCTTAAGATTTTAAAATTGGATAAACTTTACATTTACTAACAGTAATGAGACAAAAATCAAAGATAAAGCTGCGTTTTTGGAACTTTTCATAAGCATTTAAAACGTTTGTGATCGTGGCATTGGATCAATCTTCTTGAATTTAGATTGATTTTGACCTGAAGTGACTCCTGAGAGAATGTATAATTTACTTTAACGTTTGCATGTCCTGTATGTATTGTGTTTTAGTAAAGGCAGCTTCCCTTCGCTGTGGAATCATGAATTATTGAATGAATCTCATACAATCAGGCCCGCGTGTCTGAGAAGTCTCCAAAGTGTTGTAAAATGAAATAAAACGGTTACAGCTGATAGCTTGGTTCTCCAGCACCAGAGGAGGAGACACAGCCCTCACACCAAAGTGAATATAATTAGCCCGCCTTAAATCAACGTAAGAAGCTTCTGATAAATCAAACATGGATAGAATATTCCTCTCTGCCTTTTCCTAATGGCATCTTAGATTATATAAGAGACAAGTTCAAGTTCCCATCTAACGAAACGCACTTTAACATCCAGTAGTAACATGAGCGATATTTACAACTAGACCCAGGCTGTCGACCCATAAGCCCCAACCCCCTGTGTTGTACAAGCAATCCCCCCCCGATTGAACTCCTCACATGAAAGTGTTTTTCGTAAAATAAGAAAAAAAGCTCCCCTTAGGGAGTTAAATATTATATTTGAGAGTAAAATATGGTATTTACAGGATAAATCTTCTCGATCGATTCATATGCATCACATTTTTGACAGATTTGGACCAACTGTTAGAAAGTTACGTCCAAAAAAACGATTTGGAGGAAAAGCTCCCTCTAGTGTCGGAAATACACAAGTGACCTTTGCCGAAATCAATCCAGTGTCCTGGACGAAGATCCGTGCGGGTCTGAAATTTGAAAATGATCCATGAAATTGCTTTTGAGTTACCACATTAACGCGAGCGATCTGAGCGCACGGCGCCGGCAGTGATGATCCCATAATATCCCTGACTGTTCAGGGGTATAATTATGCATATCTGATGGAAACATTCTCGTTAACAAGAATCCCTTTCAGTGTCACAGTGGGCAGATGATTATTTCAAATGGTAACAGGCTTGTACCGCTTAGCGGAGGGTAATCTCACAGTCTAGACCAATTGATAAGAACTTTCGGCAACGGACCGGATCCACACCAGATCCAGCACCTTTTCTATCAGAACCTACGCGAACCTTTTCAGCAACTTGTGCTCAGCGCAACTGTGTTCTGTTGGCCTGAACAGGATGGACCAACCCTTCGACCCCCATGGGTTAGTCGATGAGCCTTGACTCCTAGATTTCCCCCCCGTGGGGACATGAAGGTGTCATAGCAGCAGATTCATACGTGGTGCCAAAACAGGGGTGGAAACAACAAACAAGAAGGAAAACAAACTGTGGTAACACGCTCACATTAGTGACTGAGGGGAGTTCAGTGTCCCTAAGATGAAGGTTTAGGAAGGAGATGAACAGCAGAACTCAAGATGAGCATTCAGAGATGTAAAAAAAAATATCTCTGATTACAATAGAATAAAATACCACATAGATTGCGCTATAAACATCCATATATATATATATATATATATATATATATATATATATATAAAGTGAGAGAGAGAGAGAGAGAGAGAATATAATATGTCATACAATGAGTAGATACAGTATAATAAGTACAATATACTATATATATATATAAGGGACTAACCACTAGCAGCTCTGGAGACGCTGTGACCCAGTCATCTAGTCATCACCATCATCCTCCTAAGCTCAGAGGACAGAGTGTTCTGGTGCTGCCTAATATATCCCATCACAGGTGCCATTGTAATGAGACAATCACTGTCAGCTGTCAGAGGTCGTAATACTGGGGCTCACAGGTCAAACTATGCTTTTTACCTGACTGAGGTTAATGACGCAGGTTTATTTAGCTTAAGATGTGAGCAGTAGAAGGTGATTCAAAGATGAAATCTCCTCTGATGTGATGAAGAGCTGCAGAGAGGATCTCTCTCAGGCTGATCGGTCAGTTGGTCCATCTCCAATTTCCACCATTTTCACACTGCAGCTGACATTTTTTCATAAAAACTGCGGTCCTTAAAAGGCGTCCAACAGTCTGTCCTTTAGATCGTGATGCATTTAAGTGCGTTAGGTTTTTCTGGGTGACGCAACATTTTCACCAGACACGAGTGTTGCCTTCAGAAATGACAGAGAACTCTGGGTAGTGGGTCCGTTCTCCACACTGCTGGAGGCGGGCCGAGCACGAACAAGCCCACTCACAACCTTCCCACAGCTAGTGTCGTCATGTTCCCTCTAACTGATGGGGTGAGTCAGGATCTCTTTCAGACGGCCTCTTCAAGGACTGCTGTGCTTTTAGCGCGCCTCAACATTCTGTACAAGCGCTGTGAAGATGTCACAGGGGGTCAGTGCTGCAGCGCTGACTCAGCACCTGCATGGATGGAACAGGATGGCCACTTTTGTCCTGCTGAGTCACACTTGACCTGATGTGACTTTTTATGAAGCACAAACAACATATTCTCTCTATATGTGCTATTGTGAAAGCTTTAAAGTCAGTTTCATTCCTGCTCATCTCTGCAGGTTTGACCTTCATGGAATCTTTGCTCAATAGAATTAATTTATACTAAATGATGCCCCGGTTTTTTTAAAGAAAAGAAAGTAAGGGAATTATTTTGACTGTAGTTAAGATCGTGTTGATAGATTGTCATATTGCTATAAATAGGTTTAAAGTTTTCTCAGGCTACCAATTTTATATCCCTGAAAAGTCGGGAATACTATGGAATCATCATCGTCATCATCATCCGTGTCTGCAGCCGCACATCCTTCGCGTTGACACGATTATTCAAAAACTATTTCATGCCTCATTTTCAAAATAATGTATATTGTATAATATATACCTGCATAGACCTTCGGACTGGCTTTGGAAAAGGTCAGTTGCATATTTCCGACAGTAGGGGGAGCTTTATCTTCAAAAGTTTCCGGACCATAATTTCACAACCTTTGATCCGATTAGTCCAAATTTGGGTCGTATGAACCGACTCCAGGAGATCTGTCTTGTATATAGCATACTTTACTCTAAGATTTCATGTTTTACTCAGTAGGGGTCGGTTTTTTTCACAAAAAAACAGTGTTCTCCACACATTGATCCAATCCGGTCTAAATTCTATGCATATAATGAAATAATAATTATCTATGATATAATTCAGTCATATTTTACTCAACAGGTGGAGCTTTTTTAAGAAAAAAGACATCTTCACAGATGGTTTGATTTAGCACATATTTCGTGCATATGAATTGACTCGAGGAGACTTACCTCGTATTTTACTCTGGTAGTTTGTATTTTACCCACCAGGGGGGGCGTTTCTTCAACTGAAAAACACAATTTTCCGGACATAACTTTTACTTAATTCCAGGAGCTCATTCAGCGGCATCGCTTGTAAAAGGCAGGGGATTGGGGGCTTCTTTTGGGGATATACCCTTCCTGTCGAGAACTATAGCTATGCGATAGTTTCTAATGGCGGTCTTTTGTTTATCTGTCATCTTCCCCGGTCAAAATAAATGACCTTGAATGCATGAATTCAGCATGAATAAACAAAGATGGCGTGAGACGGGTCCTAGTTGCGGCAGTGTTGCAAGATCTTGTGAGTCGGTGAGAGTCCTTCAGTTGTATGTTAATTATCTTAAAAGACATTTCCAGACATGTGAGTAAGGCGTACATCTCGCTCTGTCTTGGTGGTGATGGCATACTCGGACAGTCTGGCTCTGTGCTCAGACTAAACCCTGGTGAATGTGTTTCCAGCTCACCTGCTGAGCAAATGAGAGGGAGTCTGGATTTCTATTTGGCTGGCGGTGAAACAGATACACAGTATTGGACTGACTGAGCTTTCTCTCTTTATGTCTGCGTCCGTCTTGGAAGCTCGTTGGGCCAATATCTGCCAGCAGACTAACGTTCAAGGAGAACTCCCCTTCTGCCAGGTATTCTAGCCCGCGATGCGTGTTTATCTCCTTTACGTAGAAAGAACAAAATACCGACACATGGGCGCGCGAGCGGGTGAAAGTTTAGAAAATACGACTTATTCTCAGGTGACTATAACCTCAAAATAATAACAATGAACTTAATGAGTCAGTGAATCGTTCAAATCCCGTAGAACAGAATGTGTGCGTGATGCAGGAGGGGGAAAAAGAGAAGGTGCGGAGGAAAATGTGCAAAAGCAGGCCATCTGTGGACTACCAACGACGGACGAGCATGAATTTTTCAGGACTGTCTTCTCTTTAATGAGGGTGTCCAGGGATCAAAGCATCCAGCCTCCGAAAGCCAGCCTACGCTAACACGCAGCAACTGAGACCAATTTGCACTTTGTTTTCAGAAGCTAAACAGATTTTGGATGAAGGTTGGACAACAGGAGATTCGGATCCGTGCCGATAACAGCGGAATCATGGAAAATTAATACTCCATCAATGTGGGGGGAGGGTCTGCTGCTGCAAGGCGTTTGGACTCACTTACCCCCGCGTTTGGATTTTGTTTTTATTCAAGACACGTGTTGCCGTCTCCCTCCTTGCAAGGTTATTTATTCAGAATATTCCTGCAGCCGTGACTTCGCTCTGATCCCTGAGCATTAAAAGTAGTTTGGCTCGGCCCGTTTAGAGGTCAGTAGGTCAATGTCTGAGGTCGTCGTTGTTTACACGGCGACAGCAACCCGCGCCGTCCGTGCCAGAGGGGAGCCGTTGGCTTCGGGGGATGAATTAAGAGTCTTTAATAAGAGGTAGTGTTGACAGGGGTTGTTAAAATGCAGTGACTTCACCAACGCTGGCATCCTTCCAGACCTTGATGGAAACGGAAAAGCCATTAAGCTGAGCTCTTGATTTACCTCTAACCCTCCTTCAGGTTTGACCGTCTGACGATCCGGCGTCTCTGTGTACCGACCGGCAGAGTGAGATTGAGGAACAGGAGGAAGAGGAGGTCAAATCCGCTGAGAGGAGGAACCCCAGCGAAGAACCCAGAGTTATTGGAGGGGCCGGTACCCCTTTGACGGATTCCCAAGCAGGTTTTTTCTACCTTCACACTGCCTCACACTAAACTTTAAGTCTCTATTTCTTATTGAAAAAAAGTGACTATCTAACCCAAGGGCAGCAAGTACATGCTAAAGATTAAGGGGCCAAGTACAGAGCCCTGGGGGACACCGGACTTCAAAGGGGCTACAAGGAGGAGGCATTAACCAGGGCTTTTGAGAAAGTCCTATTCGATATGTTTTGCCATATTGAAGCCTGTGAGGACTTGATAAATATAATTATATAATCATGATACAGCCCCAAAAGTCTAATAATAATGTTGTGCCAAAAGGTTGAGCTATTCTAATCTACTTTAACTATTTGAAATTTACTGTTAAAATTTAGAGTTTGTAAATCTAAATGAAATACAATAAATACGCTCAAAGAAATCAAATAAGCAAAGAAATCAATTTTTTTTTTTTTGCAGTTTTTTTCCCTCGTTGAAAAAATTTAAAAAGGAACCCAAGAAAAAAATACGTATGTATTGTGTATTTTAAAAGTAATTGAGAAGATCGCTGAAAATATAGAAAGTATCGGGCGAGGATCGACGGATTATGTGAATCTGGCACCCGCCAACAACTAAGGGTTCAGAATGCGGCATATCTATAAGAATAAAAGGTGCAGTAAGCATTTTTACTCTAATACCTTACTTTATATGCAGCAGATATATCGGTGCGGTCTGAGAGACGTGTTTTCTGTCTGTGTGATGAAATAAAAAAAATCTGGTGTGTTTGTGCTCACGGCCCTGGTTTAATGAAACAAAGCGCTTTGGAGAGCGCCACACAGTTCTCCTCCTGCCAATCGTCAGCTGGAGAACCAGAAACACTCTGACCTCCTCCTCAAACAAAGTAAATAACTTCACAGATAGACTTCTTGGTAGAAGCTCTGAAAAAAATAGTTAAATCTGCTGCAACAGAGGAACTAGACGGTTTTGTGTAACAATACTTTGCACACAAAGCGCTGTGAAGGGTCCCAGTTGGCATCGGGTGAGAAGCGGCGGCGTACGTCGTGAACAAGACGTCACATCAAGTGAAGAGAAAAAGTGAAAGATCTCTCCCCTGACAAGTCACGATGTATTCAATGGCCTCAAAGTACGTCACTGCTTCCACTTTTGTCTTCTTTTTTATTTTACTATCACAACCTCCTTCACTGTCACGATTTGTGTCGAACACACAACGATGCCACAGAGGTGTCACAAGCCTCTAGTGACGGTCCCAAGCACCGGATAAATGGGGAGGGCTGCGTCAGGAGGGGCTTATCACGTAAAATCAAAATGCGGGCCGAGATGTTCGGCTGTGGTGACCTCTAGAGGGGACAGCCGGAAGAAGAAGAAGATGAAGAAGAAGACATTTTACTGATTGGAAGGTTGTCCAGGAGTGAAGGAGTGCACACGCAAATACCCATGTCAGCATCATCAGCCATGAAGATGGGAGAAGGAGGGGGAGGGGTTCAAGAACAGAGACTAGAATAGAATAAAAGAACTTTATTAATCCCCACGGGGAAATGTTTCCGTTACAGCAGCTCCGAAGTTGTAAAGTATCCATAGAAACAAAAACAGGACATATAAACCTGTGTATATAACACACATAAATAGACACACACATTAAAGAGAGATAAATAAGGTATAAATAAGACAAAAGAATTCAAACTCCAGCAAGAAAAACTGATACAATGAGGGAAAGAAAGTTAGAAGCAGGTCTCAAAGCCGTTAAATCGTTAAATATGTGTTGAAATTGTTTGTAATAAAAATTGGTGTTAAAATGCAGTTAACAAAAAGAAGAAAAAGAGAAACTCTTTATTAAACCAATATGAAGCGTTTTATTTTAAGAAGCCTTTTTCAAAGGCTGTTTATTCTGTGTTTTATTTCTAAAAGCACACCTTAGTTTACTTCTGAGAATACTTGAAACAACATTATTTGATTATTAAGTAGCCCCCAGTTCCGCGCGTGAATAAACAAGCGCCCTTGAAATACTATTGAACTGTGCTTTCGTTATATAATAATAATAAATAGGCTATTTCAAACATTTACGATGTTCTGGACGTCTGAAGGAATGTTCTCAAACTGGGCTTCTTTGACTTTAGTTTCTTAAATACCCCTGCTCTGGAGACAATATTTCACGTGATCGGGCCTTCGGGAAGGACCAGAACCTACGCAGATGTGTAGAAACAGTCCAGTCTCCACACAGGATGACCCCGAGTCTTCAGCTGGATTTGAACCCACACCCTTCTGGCTATGCCAAAGTGTCAGTAAAGACACTCTTTGAAGCTAATCCCCCCTCGAGCTGCAGACATTCTGGATTTTAGCAGGTTTCTCTCTCCGTCAGCTGGACCACTCAGTCGTCTTCTTCCCATTAAGGGCAAAGCTTCTGAAGGAGAAGGGGGAACTGGAGGGTATTTGTAAAAACAGCACTTGTTTGTTTATTTGCATAAAATAGCAACAATCTTCTCTGAGAGTTGTTTACCTCAAATTTAAGACACAGTTCAGTCGTTTGAGTCATGCAGCTCTGACAAAAGTATTTCCTGACACATTCAGGGATTCACCAACTTCATTATTGATACGGCTCAACAGAGTCATCAGCCACCGTGGCCTCCAGTGTCTGGACTCCAAGGATATCTTGCTGAGTCAATCACTATCTCACAGAAAAGTCTGTGACTTTCTGACACATTGATTATCAGACATCATATCACGTCATTCGATTGTAATACGGTGTGGAGCTAGAAGTGATTAGCTTAGCATCAGCTTATGGTGGATTCTAAACTAAGCTTATGCTGTTGAATTCCGACAATGTTCTTTTCGAGTAAAAGCTCCCCCTAGTGAGCAAATAATGAGCTATTGGGGTAAAATATGACATACACGACATAAATCTCCTGGATTTGATTCATATGAACCAAATTTGGACCAAATCAGACTAATCTTTAGAAAGTTGTGTCCAAAAGACAGCGTGTTTCGTAAAAAGCTCCCCCTAGTGAGTAAAATATGAACTATTGGAGTAAATATGATATACTCCTCGACTCGATTCATGTGCACCAAATTCAGACTAAACAGTTGAGATACTGTGGCCCCCGAGAAAAATCTCCCCACTAGTGTTACAAATGTGAACTAACCTTTACCAAAATCAATCCAGTTCTTCCTCACACTAAGGTCTATGAGGGTATAAAAATTAGAAAATGACCCATGAAATTTTTTTTTGAGTTATCGCGTCAACATAAAGGATATGTGGTAGCGAACGCGGTGATGAGGATTCCATCATCTCCTGGTCTTTTCAGGTATATGATCACCTGTCATCACCTCCGATCACCTAATTAACACTCAGGGTGTAAGTTCTTTAATCATCTGTCACAAAGCCACCACCTAAAGAGAGGAACCACCCGTTTGTCTGAAAGCATCCTCGCAAGAGGGGAACGCTTAGCGACCGACTAAAATCCTCCACTGATTCATCACGAGACTTTGTTATCAAATAACTGTTAAAAAACAAAAGAAAAGTAACGTTATCATTCAAACGTAGACTGATTGTGTTTCCACAGCGGCGGTGCATCACAGCCCAGCAGCCTGTTTCCACATTCATGGAAATCCTAGTCATTAATTCTGAAGAATGGGGGCGAGTTCCAATGCTGATGAAACATTGGAGATTGGGAGAGGCAATCTCTAGCTTTAAGCCAACAGACACCTCCTCCACTTCAGTCTGTCTCCACCGGTCGGGGTGGTGTGGTGAGCTCTTGAGAGAGTAGGCTGATAATTACTTGTAGCAAGGGGGTGGGGGGGTCATTTCTTTATTTTTGCCTGTGAGTCTCCCGAATCTCAATCAGATTTTGAAAACATCAGCATGACTGAGGCAGAAAGGGGAGGGGGGGGTCTCACGAATGAGTCTTGTGGTGCAGTTCATGACGGCTGTTGACAAACCTCATTCTCGCCGTTTACGCTCCGCGGATTCATTTGTCTCCAACCTAAATCTTCTTACAGTACATCACGCCGCGTGTGTCATACAAGCGGATTGGCATGTTGGGGCGTGAACATGGATGATTCACCGGCTCTCCGACTCGAAGGGGCCCACATCGCTCCGTGGGGACGGCGGGAGACACTCAGTATGCAGTGCTGGTTGTGCCAGTTGGCAGCAGGGCGCCGTCGGTTGGCATGGCTCGCAACCCTTGTAGGTACTGACATTGTAACATCCCATATGCCACCATCCTCAAGTTGCTGCTATTCAATCCAGACAGCCTTCCTCATTTGAGCCTGAAATAAGACACAGTGCACTCTACCTCCTCTCAACCTCTCATTATGCTCCCTGCTGCAGAGGAGGCTCCTCGCTGCTACATGTATGCCAGGAGAAAATAATCAGGCAGCCGCCCAGGCTTTTTCAATCACACCAGCGTAGTGCATAACAACCCCGCACTTGTGAATTAAACGTCGCAGCGAGGCACCTTTATTTCGCCTCCCCTCGGATCAAATACCCACTCCTCCACCTCCTCCTCCTCCTCCTCCTCCTCTTCGGCATCATCTTTATTATCAGTTGCTGCTGGGAGCACGGCAGCTGCTGCCTGCGTCGCTGCAGCTGCCGGAGAGTGAAGCGTCCAAATCTCCGTCTAGAATCTGCACACAGATAATTATCAGGGTGTTATGAGCAACTTCACAGGCACTGACAGGCAAAACCCCTCAAAGACGATGTTATCTGGGAGGTGATAACGTGGCACACTCCTCCCGATATGAGGTTTTTTTGTATGAAGTAGTCTCATCGTTTGTCAGGGCCAGTAAATGCTTCTCCTTCTCCTAAGTCACAGCCGTTTACAGCCGCCTCTATTATTCATTCTTTCACAGAAAAACAAACATTTGCCCTGAGCTCTTTAATGTCGCACTCAACGGTTTGGTTGAGCACATGCAGAGTCGGTATTTCTTATTGAAAAATGTGCGCCACTCGACTGAACGTGTGTTTAACATGACCCAGTGGAAGCATTTGTATGCTAAATAGCAAGGGGCCAAGGACAGAGCCCTGGAGGACACCACAGGAGGCATTAATCACTCAATTAAGGAACTCCTATTCTTAATATTAGGTTATTTCTGCCACATTAAAGCATATGAGGACTTAAAGAGAATAATGTGAGTTGATACAACCAAAAAAGTCTAATAAGGGTCAAAGAGTTTTTTTTCTTAAAACGGGCTTTAGCAAAAGTTTGACCTGATCAAATAATAAAAAGTTGATTAATTCCATGAAATACAAAGTTTTTTACCAAAATAATGATAATCATAAATATAATAAGGTCTTTTTTTGTTTTTGCTTTTTAAAAACACATTTGTTTACCAAATAATTGGTCATTTCATGGTAAATTCACAGTGTAAGATATTAAATTAATCATTGCCCCAAAAGAAATACAATTTATGAAAAGAGAATTATGTAACTTGATACACCCTAAAAAAAAGTCTAATAAGGTTCAAACATTTTTCTAAAAAACATGTTTTACCAAAAGGTTGGGCCAATTAAATTAAAATGGACTGTTTTCCATAAAATACAAAATTCAACACAAGATAATTTTATAAGTCTGCTTTGTTTTTTAACTGTTCATAAACATGCATGACCAAATAATTTGTAATTTTTCAGTTCATTTAGAGTTTCTAAGATAATGAATTAAAGAATGCGCTGTTATATTTTAATTTTACATTAATATGGGCTGACAGCACCGGTTCTCATGTCGCAAAGTTGAAAGTAGCAGAGTTGAAAGAAACGCTTTCAGCACTTCATTATCTTTTGGGCTAACTAATCGTGTTGGTATGAGAAGCGGTTTGACCTCAGAGTGGATTCATTCGCCGCTGTCGTGATATTGGCATTACAGCGGCTGTAGTGCGAATTCCGGATCTCAGAGTCGTGCGAGTGGAAAAGTTCACCTTTGCTCACCTCAAGCTCCCCGGATCGCTCATTAGGATTTTTGTTTGCCAGGCTCCCAAACGCAAACAACCTCTGCATGATTTGCGGCGTGACAAATGGCTGGCTGCTTTTTGATAGAGCGGTCCTCCGAGCCTGTGAGAAGAACAAACTTTGTGTCTAAATGAGCGCGGCGCTAATCACTCTGAACCGTATGCTCATCCTCCAGCGCTCGCTCAAAACTGAGACAAAACAACTGCTGAACAAAAGGCTTTTGAGATCTTTTGTTGTCAGTCTCCCTTCTTTCAGCGTTCTGCAGACATCTTTTCCATTTTCAGCTGAGGATTTGTTGCACAACAGGAGCATCCTTTGCGGAAACATCCTTTACACATTGAAATGATGGCTTACATTTGGCATTTTGAGTGTTTGTTTCTTTTTAAAACAGTAGGAACTTCTGAGAAGCCGGTAAAATGATGGTTCAGAGATCAACTTGTATGAAGTGGACTAATTTTTTACTCATAGAAGTAAAATGGCAGCTAGGTGAAGAGATAATGCTGACGGATGTAAGAAATGAGAAAGAAGTCTATCAGTTAGTAGCGTGTGTTAAAAGAATCCCTGCTTAGAAACAAACATTCACGTCCCAACATCAATCCTCAGCTGATGCAGAATGCTGCTGCACTGATTATTAACAAAGACCAATTGTAGATCTCATATCGCCAAATTCTCGACTTTCCTTCTTTGGTTGGCAAATCTGAGTGTAATTTAATGATTCTGTACATGGAGATCAGCAGGGTCATCAGACACCACCACCAGTGTCCAGAATCCAAAGGGATTCTTGAACTTACTCATCCTTTGGTCAAGACTAGTGGCCAGTGCTGGCTGGGTTTTTGCTGTTTGGGCCCTTATGCTCTGGATTCCTCTGCTTGAGCGGATTAGGCTGGTCAACACACTGCCTGCCTTCAAATCAAAGCTTAAACCTTTTTTTTTTTTTGCAGGAAAGCCTTTTCTCCTGCATGGATCATTTTTAAATTTGAAATCCAGAGTGTGCTTATTGGTGCCGAACTGGGACAAATTTGGGAAATGCTGTTTGTATATTTTACAGAACTAGGTGGAGTTTTATCTCCAAAAGTTTGGAGCTTTGGCCTTAATGTCTCAACCGTATTTTGCCCTAATTGTTATCTTAATTTTTGTAAGGAAAACACTGTTTTCTTGACGTATCTTCCTCAATGTTGGTCCAGTTTAGCCCAAATCTGACACGTATGAATCTTCTTGAGGAGATCTATCTTGTACATCTTATTTTAATAACTTAATGGTTTATATTTTATTCACTAGGGGGAGCCTTTTCACAAAAAGCACTGTTTTTTTTTAGACATAACTTCAGATTTAGTTTGAATATTTCACTCAAGGGACTTGGATTGGTAGCAAAATAGCTATTATTTACTCAAAAAAGTACTTAAAGTCTGCATTAAAGTAAAAAGTAGCCCTTTAAATCATGTTTCTCACAGCTGTTTTTCTGCAACAAATAATCTAACTAAATTAAGAGATTAGGAATAATCTTATAACAAACTTCTGCTACTGATCCTGCGTCGTTTTCTCCTCCCCTGTCGTCCCTTTGTGGTTGAGTTTGTGTCGGGGCTGTAGCTTCACTCACCTGCATTCAGCTGCACACCTGTTCTCCATCATCTCATCTGCTGCTGAATCCCAGCCTCGGCTGCTCCTCCACTCAATCAGGTGATCACGCAGGAGCTATGGCAACCATTTTACTCTCTTTTCATGCTTCCAATACTGCTTTCCTTGCCTTCTGGACTGCCTTCTGTGTCAGCACGCCTCCTTGCATCCACACCCCACACAGACTGTCCATTCTTCATCCTCTTCACGTCATCGTCACTCATCAGCACAGCCTCCAAACATTTTGGAAATTAAATTCACTCCTCCTTCATCTGTCCTTGTCTTTGTGTTTGCCTGTGGGTTATGTTCTAAACTTCATTAAAATCTGTTCACATTCGAATCCAAAGAATGTGTGAAAGATCAGAATAAAGAACAGGAGTGGATCAAAACACTGACATCACACCTTCTCATACACACATGGTTATGTCTGTTTCATCCTCTTAAATGTTTCACGTCAGACATGTCATGCATAAAATGCATCAAATGGATCCAAGAAGGCATCATCTCTTCTGAGCGATATTGTCCGTATCATATCTGGAAGGCAGGGAAAACTGCAATGTTGCAAAAGGAACGAAAAGATAATTGAACAAAGTAACAATCTTTTCATGAAAATGTACAGAGTTCTGGCATTTTTGTTCAACTGTAAGCGCTTAGTAAGTTCTCAGATATATAAATACACAAGGAAAGTACAGATACTGGAAAGCACAGTACTCCATAATTTTCTACCTCCGTAGAAAAGTAATGTTTGAGT
>JBBDHG010000047.1:1507500-1605000 GCA_037951165.1 Lophius americanus
GAGCCCTTCAGTCGACCCCTCATTGATTATGTCAGATAACGCTGGCTGAGTGGCGCTCAGACATGCTGAGGAATCAAGCGGTGGACGTGTGAACTCCCGCGGCTCCAGCTGGGAGCTCCGGTGGGTGGCGTTCTGACGGGGAGCCTAATTGAGACACTTCCATCTGCCTCATCATAATCCAATCCATAGACGCACGACATGGCGCTGCTTCGTCGGCTCTCTCTCTGTGCATACATGTCTCTGAGACGAGCTATAATCACCTCTTAAACACAATTACGCAGGAACAATCTCATGGATAAATCCATCCACCTCGGAGAGGAAGTCGATGTCACATTGATTGATGGGCTCCCAATAAGCGTCTCTTTGTAACGCTGACAGCTGTAAAGGTGAAACGAGGACTGCCGAGGTAACGTGTCACAATAATCTTTTCATGCGAAGTTCTCCTTGCTCTCGTGAGCCTGATAACAGTGTTCAGAACATCAAGCTCAGTTTCCTGCAATCATTATTCCAGCACGGCTTGTACACCTTAGGAATGTCAAACTGAAGTGTTGCTCATCCTCTGAGGCAGCTTTGCTTGGATAATAATTGAACTCGCTGATTGGCGGCTGCATCAGAGAGATACAGTGGGAATGGCTGATTCCTGACAGGCTTCGTAGATCATCACCGGTCCTTAATGGCTCTCAGGATCCGGCTGCCTGTTTCGATATGAGCGTGATGCACGTAGCTTGTCTAACAAGGCGCAGGCTTATGCCACTCATACATTAGAATGACTTTGTGCCCCCTCACACAGAGAGTCCACGGTTAAGATGGAACAAGAAATAATATTATATCAGCAAGCAAATCTAGATCTTAAACAAAGTAGACTAAACTATTTATGTCAAAGAACAGTAATTCCCCCAAGGCTGTGCTGATGAGGATCGAACAAAACTTATTCCTTCAAAGAAGTTAGCAAAAAGATATAAAAAAAAACCTGATATTGAATATGAAGTTATTTACAAAAAACAGTGTTTGTTTTAAAAAAAAATTTAAAAAAAGCTCCACCTTCTGGTTAAAATATACAACACATTCACGATTCTTGCACTTCTTATGCACCAAATTTGGACTAAATCGGACCAGTCATTAGGAAATTAGTTCAAAAGAAGAAGTAAATGGTGAGTCAAATATGAATTATTAGAGTGAAAGATGAGGTATCACAGATAGTTCTCCATGAGTCCATTCATATGCACAGAATTTGGACCAAATCGGTCCAACGGTTGATAAATTATGGCAGGAAAACTTCTGGTGATAAAGCTCCCCCTAGTGTCGGATATAAACAACCGACAGTTACCAAAAGCAATCCAGTTCTTCCTCGCTCTACGGACTATGTGGGTATGATATTTGAAAAGGACTAATAGAATTTTTATTTGATTTATCGCGTTAACATGAAGAATCTGTGGCAGCGATGACGATTCCATGATATCACTTATATCACAACTTTTCAGGGGGTTTAATTATGAGATGCACACCTCTGGGTAGGGTGGGCACCCTTCCTCCATATTGCCATAACGTACCTGTCAGCAGCACATTGCATGGAGATACACTGGATGATGCGTTCAATGTCTATTCAGTAACAGCCAGTTTCGGGTAAAGCAGAATTGAAACGTATTTTGTCCGTATCGCTAGCCATAATTTGCTGATTCCTCAAAAACGTCCTCCTTCATGGTGTTATTAAAGGGGCCATCCTACCTCTAGGGCTCCTGCAGAACATGTGTGACATTTCACTGAAAGCAATGTGGGAAAAAAGAAAGAACAACACCAGAAAATGATTGAAAAAGAAAAGGTCGAGCAGGGAGGCAGGGGAATAAAAGCAGAAGAAGGCTGCAGGAAAACGCTGCTCTAATATTAATGAGCCAAAGAAAGTGGTGTTTACCAGCGCCACCCTCAGCACGTCGCATTACAACCACCTCTTCTTGAATTGTGTTATGCATGCAAGCAGGAGTATGGACATAATCTAGAACAGTAAGATCTGGATGATCTAGTCGCTCATGTGGAAGTATCTTCTGTTGCTCAGAGGAACCAGACACAAGAGGAAATGCCACGTGAAATCAAACACTCAGAAAGTCCTTTGCTGAGTTATGAGGGGGGGGCTGGAGCCTTACCCAGCTGACCCTGAGCGAGAGACCGGACCAGTTCATCACAGGGCCAAACAACCATTCACACTCACACCTATGGAGCCTGCAAACTTCACGCAGTGAGGCTCTGGGTCTGGATTTGAATCCAGAACCTTCTTGCGGTGAGGTGACGGTGCCGTTATTGATTAGTCAAACTGAAGACACTTGACTATTTGAACTATTTTTGGATGTTGTTGTTTTTTCCACTAAAAGAAAAGGATATATTACGAGCACAAGAACCTAATAGAAAAGGTATTTCAACATGTCGCAGTCAGTGTGTGGTCGGTTGAGGAGATTGGACCACACTGACTCTAGAGTCCTGGCCCCTCCCCTGCCTGTGCATACCAGTGATTATCATTTATAAAGATCTGCAGTGGTCTTCGGTGGCGTGGTGAGGAGAACTGTTGGCTCACAGGAAGACTTTTTGGCCTGAAATCCACCAGAGGGTCTTTCCTGCCGTCAGTTTGCGTGTTTTCTCTCTGTGTTTGCGAGGTTTTCCCTCCTGGTGCTCTGGCTTCATTCTGCGGTCCAGAAACATGTAATAAAAGATTCCCAGCGACTCTAAACTAGACATATGTGTCGTCGCCGAAGACAACGGCATATCCCCCAAAAGCCCCCAATATCCTCAGTTGTACCTGTGTTACTTCGACAGTATTTTTGGTAAAAGAAAAAAAAAAAGTTCCTTAAATGGAGTAAGGAACTCAAAATATAGGGAAAATATAATCTATACATGATAGACTTAATCAGACCAACAGTTGAGAAACTATGTCCAGGAAACGTTTTGACTTTTCCTCTAGTGTCAGAAATACACAACCGCCCTTTCCCAGAATCAATCCAGTTCTTCCTCGCACTATGGTTTATTAGTGCCTGTATTAAATGTGAAAATGATCCATGAAAGTTTTTGAGGTATTTCTGGAAAACTAGAGTGAAATATGGCATAAACAAGATAAATCTCCTCGAGTCCATTCATACGCACTGAATTTGGACTAACCAGCGGTTAGGAAGTTTTTTTTTTAAAAGCTCCCACTAGTGAGTGAAATATGAACTATTAAAGTAAAACATAATGTTTTTTGTTTTTTTTAAAAGAAGAAGCTCCCAATAGTGAGTAAAACATAAACGATTAGAGAGAAAGATAATATGTAACATAGATCTCCTCGAGTCGACCCATATGCATCAAATCTGGACTAAATCAGAACCAACACTTGAGTAATTATGTCCAGAAAACGTTTGGAGCTAAACTTCCCCCTAGTGTCAGAAACATACGAACCGCCCTTTTCCCTAAATCAATCTACTTCTTCCCTGCAATAAAGGTCTATGTGTCAAAAGAAATTACGAGAAATGAACTCGTAAAGGGAATTAAAAAAAAGATAATAGGCGTGAAAGTGGCAACTAAACACAAACACATACAGTTTACACAGCATAATGAGAAACACATGACAGCAAGTGAAAGCAGTCGGCGTAATTAAACAATCACAAACACAGGAAGGGGACAGCATAGAAATTGGGGGCTAGACTAAAAGCCCTTAGTTACTTAGTTTATTCAAAGTGGAGATTTGGGTAGTAAATTTCGTAAATCTGACATTATTAAATACGAAAAGGCAGGCTGGAATATTTTTGATATGATGTCATTTTATCAATGCTTAAAGCAGCTATTAGCAGTTAGCAGTTAGCGGCTAACGCAAGGGAAGATAACAAAAGCAAAAATGTTTTCAAACTGGGGACACGGCGACGCACGTATCGGAATTTCTCTAATTATACATTAGTATGCATGCCATTCCGATAAACGCCAGTGGTCACTGAACGCCTCGTCACCCAAACCCACCCCAGCCCTAAACCCTCCCCAGGAGTGTCGCCTCCTACTCCACCATGTTAAGGTTATATTCAGGATTTAAGTTATTTTTACAGTTCACATGGGAGATAAATAGACGCTAAAAGCTTCTCAAATTCTAAATCTAACCAGAGTTTATTAGTGTACCACCATAAAAGAATGAGCGTCTCTGCAGGGAAGAGTCCATGTGATAACAGGCACTGCTGGGCCGCCCGGAGTCTCCTCAGACCTTCTGATACTCCTAGGATACTGAACTCTGGGTCAGGTTCTATCCCCTCCCCACATATATTTGAGAGTGATCTAAATATCCCCGGTAACAAGTTCTGCCTGTTGAGACATAAGACGTGATAATTGTTTCCGTCGATCCACGTCTATCTCCCTGTGGGGAGATTACTTGAAATATTTGTGTAATCGTATCTTTGAATAGTGAAGTTGATGCAATACCTTAAAATGTATTAAACGGTGACAAGTATTAACCAAAATGAATTCATATTTGTAGATTGTTGAAGACCGGTGTTTTAGACGTGCTCAATATTGCTCCTCACCTGGAGGACTCTGAAGAAGTGACGCTCTGGGACAGCATATTTTTCCTTAGCTATTGAAAGGGTTAAAACGTTTCTTCCAGGTATGGGTCACCGACATTTCATGTTCCCACTTCCCTCCTACTTCCTCCTGGGTGATACATGATGTATGCGTGATAGATCTCATCAAGTGGATTTGAAGTTAGACAAATATTGAATTGCGGGTTTTTGTAATAATTATTTCTTAACCCTCCCCTCCAGTTATCTTGAGAAAGACCTGATGGAACTATTAGTGATTCAAATACAAATGTGAATTGTTCGAAGGTCCCTCCTGACCCTATAACCAGCAAAGGAGCCGAACAGATTGATCAAAGACCCAGAATGTCATCAAACGCTCTTCCTCTGTATGACAAATAAAGACAGATTTACATGTTCTTCTATTATTTTAAGTGGAATGCAGGTAATTCAATCTTTTTTTTCATTTACTGTCGGTGGTGATGGAGTTGACGGTGCTGCTCTCTGACTAAAAATCCACCGGCACAAGCTCCTCCCACTGCGTAGGTGAACCCTCTGGGTGTAGCACGAGTCGTGAAGCCGGACGTCTCGCTCCTGAACATGAGGTCCGAATGTGCTCTTGGAGTTCTGTAAGTCTTTGAGTGTGTTTGTGTTGATCCATTTAGGCTCACGTTCTTTTGTCTTCTACTTTTATAAAGCAGTTCGATCCAACATAAACATTGTATTTATGTGGGTTTTTGGTCATTTCCCAGCAGACCAGTTGGACGCGGAGCAGATGGAGGAATGCCGAAAACAAGAAACGGATTTAATGACTCACCTGAATTTGCCTCTTAGTGCCTACAACTCAAGGTTAAAAATAAACCCTAAGGAGCTACAATGATGATGAGGATGATGAGGATACAGCGTTATTTAAACCTCCTCGGTACCTTTCAGCTCCAGAGAATTTGTGGTTTTTAATGGAAATAGGATTCTTCTCACACGTTTCTGATGTTTTGCCCTGAGCATCAGGATTTCTTCCTCACATAAAAGCGGCGCTTTCTAACATGCAGATGTCCACAGCATATGGATCTGCTCAAGCTGTGTTCTGACGATCAGAAGCAGACGCCCATCTGGTTGGATGTTGACCCTAATAGAAACAATCCCAGGGCGGCTTTCTTTGAATGGAGTGAGACAGGAAGTGGGGTCACACTTTGCTGTTAAATGAGTGAAGACCGCCAAAATGAAGGCCTACGTTTCATCCTCCCGCTCGTAATTCTTTCATGGCGTGCCAAACGACGGATTACGGAAATCCTGCTGGCTCTGTTTGGACGCACTTTTACAATAAATGACAAAAAGAGACATCCTCAACAAGCGGCACGGCGGCAGCATTAAAGCAGATGCCAGCCTGATCCATTTTTACTCCATCACATCAAATGGTAATTTAATTTTATGGCTTCAAAGCATATTTATATGTTCGGTGTTTGGCCTTACTACTTGGCTGGTGACCTGAAAGCAATTTTACTTTCATGATATATTCTTTATCCTTCAAGGGGGAGTACCCTCGATGGCAGCTCTGGAGCAGGTACGGCTTAAGTATCCGGGCTCAAGGACACCTGGGAAGTGCAGCCAGATGTGGCGATTATCCGAAAATACGGTGCTCCACTAAAGAACTACTACTTTGATTAGTTTTTACTCAATAAATCTACTGAAGTGAAACTCTAAGTTCATTTAAGGCAATAAATCGCTCGGTGATGGAATTAGAAAAGCTTCGTCAGCCATTTTTCTTTCTTTTTTTTTTTTTTACACATGGTTTTTATTTGTCAGGCAAAAGGGAAAAATAGAGAAAAATACTAATAGCGTTTTCTATTAAATGGTCATAATAACACAATCATTGAAAGTTTTTTCACCTTTGCAACCTTCATCATCTAAGGCCAGATAATTAGCATCCAATGATCTGGTCATAGTCCTGCATTTTAATGAGGTTGGGCTGAGTCGAGGAAAAGGCAGAGAGTTGATTGGCGCTCGGATGAAGGAATGGGTGCCAGAGCTGATCCAATTACACTTAATGACAAATTCTGACAAATTCTGACAAACAGCAACCCAAAGCAAAAAAAAAAAATACATAAAATTACTATTACTTATTTGCCATAAACTGAACAAATAGAAGCAAAAAAAGAAAAAACCCCCGTTGAAAAAATAAAGTCCTGTATCCCAAGATAAAAAATTATCTGAATATGATTCGGATTTTAATTAACTGGTGAACAGATTTGCATAAACACTGGTGAAGAGGAAAACCCTGTTTGAGGGTAAGCAGGAAGTTCAGTCATGCTTGTGCTGTCGCCTCTGAGGCCTCCGAGGTTATTTTTTAAGTTTGTCTAGCAGCACCATAGAGTGGTGGTCAACCTCACAACCTCACAACCACACATCCTCGTGGTCCCTGGGACTCTGGGTGCCAAAAATGCCTCCCAGAGGAGAATCAGTGACTAGATGTCGACCATAGGTGTGAATGTGAGTGTTACTCATCTGTCTATGTGTTGGCCCGGTACTGAACAGGTGACCTGTCCGGGGAGGAGACCCAGAACTCACTGAAGGGAAAGTTTATCTCAGAAGAGGAAGAAGATAGATGAAATTAATTTTGTATTAACTGTAAATCGGGGGGGGGGGGGGGGGGGGGGGGGTTTCTAAGTCAAAATTCAGAATTCAACTTTCCGACATTAAAAACTTGGCTATTATGTTGTAGACATTTACCTTAAAAAGGTCAATTTAAAAAGATGTGCAACAATCAAGAGTATACCCCCAGATCAGTGATTAAGGGTTAAAGCCTCGTTTATATTCAATCTAGCCGTAAGTCCTTTTTAACTGCATGAGTCAAAGGCCAAGTACCTGCATTTGTCCTTTAAGTTAACAATGATACTTAGAGGAGGTTGTCAGAACAAATGTTGTACATGGAAACAGCAAAAGTGGAGGGTTTGCGATGACAAATTCATCACTATGCAGAATATTCTCATTCCGTTTGGAGACATTTTTTGTGTCTTGCTTGAATTACGGCTGCACTGCCCCCAATGGTTTTGGGTGGTACTGCTCCGATTTGACCATATCCGTCAGCTGTCTGAAAACATGCCTGAATGAGTCCCAAATGAACACAAAGGACGGACAGAAGTGCTATCCTTTCCTGTTTACGTCTTTAACATTAAGCCTACATGGACCCGGTATCCACATACCTTACTTTCATGAAAGTTATAGTAAAACTTTTTCACCTACGCAAAATTATGTAAGCGTTATGTACATAAAGAATGAAAAATAAAAGCACTCATTGAATGGCAAAATGACCCCTCTCAGTTTATATAGGATGTCTTTGGATTAATGTTACTGCTGAATTCATGTGTAGGCGTATGTTGCATTTTATTGCTGTAGGCGTCAAAGGTTGAGGTAATTTTATCTACTTTATATTCTGTTCAGTATTTTAACATATTAAAGCATCATAGCCTGTTTATAGCATTGCTGTCCTATGAGAACACAGGAATGATGTGTGAAGAAGAGTTGTTGAGCTGCACACATCTGGCAATGGATGCAAGAAAATCTCTCAACAGTTAAAATCATCAATTTGAACAATTAGATAAAGAATTTTTAAAGAGACTGGAAAAGTAAAACAAAAATCCGCCTGGAAGAGAACGTGTCTGAAAACTGACCTCACGCACTCTGAGTAGGCTGGTTCGACTGCCTTAAAGACTCTCCGAGGATTTCCGCTAGAGAATTGCAGAGGTCAGCTAAATTTTAGGGTCAGAAAATCTCTCATACCACCATCAGAAGGCGCCGACACCAACAAAAGCCGTTTGGGAGGGTAGCAAGAAAAAAGAACCATCCACACACAAGCTCAGCTCCTACAGTTCTATAATCACCACTGGGAGTTTCAATAGAACAGGGTCAGAGGTCAGATGAGACCAAAGTAAAGCATTATGGCAACCGACCACAAAGACGGGTGTAGAGTAGCATGAAAAGAAGCTATAGAGAAAAGTCCCTTACACCCATTGTGAAGTCCGGGGGTGGATCTCTGATGCTGTGTGGCGGTTTTTCTTCTAAAGGCCCGGGAAATCTTGTTAAAGACATTTTTCCATGAACTCCATCAAACACCAGCAGATTTTGGATGATAACCTAAAAAAGCATTTTTTAGCCCCCACCCTCTGAAAAAGCATTCCAGGGGGTGGGGGCTGTGGCACAGAATTATTCCTTCTTTAAAGGGTGAATAATTCAGGAGCACTGTATTTCTAAAAAGTCAACTTATCATAAAATGCTCAGATAATCCAAGATGATTTTAAAAACTTTTTTATTTGTGATTATTGTTTTGTTTGAAAGATAATCCCAATTAGGGTTTTAAAAGTTTTTTTTTTGTAAAGGTACGAAAATATTCTCAATCAATAAAGATACTTAATCTTTCAGTTTATGAAATCAGCACATTTTGGTTTGAATACATCAGAAAACACTGTAAATAAATATCATTACATGAAAAGTAACTAGTTAAATAAATGTAGTGGAGTAGAAGTGTAGAGTAGCAAAATATGGACACAATCAAGTAAAGTACGTCATATTTGCACTTTGGTACAGTACTTCTGTTAATGTACTTAGGTAGAGTCTGTCATGAATGGGTCTTCAGTGAGATTAGTTAATCAAGGGAATGGTCAAAGCAAACGCTCTGGATTTAATCCCCTCCTATAAAAGGTCATCCTAAAGGTATTATCTGCTCAGATGACGACCTCTCATTCCTTCTATGCAAAAACAAACGTTTCCATGCCTCCTGTGAACCAGTTCTTGCCTGCAACTTATTTTCACTGCCATCAAAGCGTCGTCACTTACGACCTGTTTGCAAGTCCAACCGGTAATGCAAGATAACTTTATTTTCTTGATTGATTTATCTCATCTAAAAATTATTTCCATTTTTTAGCCCCGCTGTGTATTAATCTGTATGTCGTTTTAACGTGACTGATATATTTTATCGGATGTTCACAATCTTAAGTTGTTTGAATTTTTGAATTGAATACATGAAGTAAGATAGATCGTCCCTGACAGCAAAGGGGTTTATCACCCAAAAGCTCCCAATCTCCTGCTTCGTACAAGTAATCCTCCTGATTGAACTCCTCAAATTAAATGTGAAATTCTGTCTGAAAAACTTCCCTCTATTAGAGTAAAACAGGATGTATACAAGATTAATCTTCCTGAGTCGAATCACACGCAACAAATTTGGTCAAAATTGGACAAACAACTTGGAAGCTATGACCGAAAACTGTTTTTTGCAGTTTTTAAAAAGAAACTCCCTCTAGTGAGGAAAATATGAACTATTAGAGTGAAATACAGTATTTACGAGATAGATTTTTATTCGCACCAAATCATGACTTAATCGGACCAACAGTGGAGAAAATGTGACCTGAAAAACTTCTGGATATAAAGCTCCCCCGATTGTTGGAAATATGCAACCAACCTTTAACCAGAATCATCCCAGTTCTTCCTCTCACAAAGGACCATGAAGGTATAAAACTTGAAAATGATCCGTGTAATAATTTTTGACTTATAACATAAACACAAAGATATACAACGGACGAGATGAGGATTCAATATGGCCGACTTTTGGGGGAATTTGAAAGATGATTTAATAAATAAATGAATTGGTGGTATATAAATAAAGTTGTCTCGCTTTATTCATTGAAAACATTTATTCAAAAATATTGAATAAAGTTCAACTCTGGGGAAAAATAATCTATAAACAGTATATTGTTTCAAAATGGAAACCTTAATAAATGTGGAGCCGTAACAAGAGTGGAGAAGGTTCTTCCGTTGTTCGCCGCTAACCGACCTGTGGAGGGAGACATGAGCTCAAACTGTTGTCAATATGAGCGTTATCTTGTTTCATGTGTGCCTCACTACTAGGAACTCTCATTCCCCAAGACGCCTCCGTCAATAGTCTGCTGTCTCCGCTCCAAACGCACTTCCTGTTTCTACGAATGTAGTGTATGTCTATGCGGTTGGATGAGCAGCGTCAATAAAGGGAGACCAGAAAGCAGGCAGGAGATAACTTTAACAATTTTATTTGTGAAAAACTACAAGCAAAATTCATAAATAGACATTTCTATTTGAAGCGGAGGAAAAATGATCAGGTTAGCCTATAAGCGCAAAGTCGTGCACATGCCAGAAACATGTATTACCTTTAACATTAGAAGCTAGACAAGGAGCCGTGATCTGCTGAAAATGCTGCGTACATTTCCACACCAGGAAAATAATGTGACCATTTCACAAGGGGAAACAATGACACATCAGCTATAAGTTTTAAAAAAAAAGAAAAGAGAAAGAAGAAAAAAAGACAAGAACTAAAGCTGAATTAAACAAAGAATGGATTATTGTACTGTCCCTAAAAGGTTTTTTTTTTTATAATTTTTTTCTTTAAACTAAGCAATAACTTTGAAAGCGTTGTACAAGACACTGTTATAGCAAGAAATGAGTTTGTATAATACACTTAATTGGAAATTCACGGTCAAAGGTTATACAGTCAGTAAACAAGCCTTCTATATTTGGGTTTCTGACGAACAAAGCTAAAAAATGTAACCATCTTTACACAGTAAATTAAGGTTACTGGTCGCACACAAGAACAGAACTGCTTGCGCGGAAAGGAAACAAGAAACAAAAGACTTCAGCTCCAATGCCATTAGTCATAGTGTTTTCTTTTTGCACCTTTTTTTTAATTTTCTATATACAAGCAAAAATTCATAAACTCAGCAAATGGCCATTTGTCAATAATTTAACCATGAATCCTTTCTGTTGGAGAACTCAGTCAGGTGAACGTGGTTGCAGATAAGGCAGGTGAAAAGATGGCTTTTTAGGCCCATTTCTATTAAATTGCATTACAAAGCAGGCTTTTATTCTCAGTAAAAATTAGACGCCACAAAGATTCCTTTTTTCATTCCCATTTTTTTAGTTCTATTTCACATTGCTTTCTCCTCCCATTAAAACACTGATTCCATATCTGTATGCATTAAAGTACATAATTACATATTTTTAAGAGAAAAAAACAACAATTTATTAACACATGTCTCTTGGGCTTCAAATGTTTCTCGTGACAAACATCAAGATTCTCACCCCCTTGTGTGAAACTGCGAAGCTTAAGTCGACATATATCAAAATCCGCCACTCGGATCGACAGGGCTTTTTTTTTGGGACTTGCTAACCTCACCTAACTGGAGTTTAAGTTGCGCTGGTATGGGCTCAGTTTGTGAGTAGGGGGCTCTGTTCGGGAAGCTAAATACAGTCCAGCAGTGTAAACAGGGGGGTTGGGGGCTGGTAGGGTGCCGCAGCACCCATAGATCTTCTCAGCTACACACAAGCACCCAGTCTGCTACTCAAGCAGACGAGGTCCACCACTGGGGCTGGAGCCAGTAGTGTCCTTCAACTCAACGCATTGATGGATCTCTGCCCCAATTTAGCCGTGCTCAGGAGACAAGTGAAAAATAAGAACACCATTTATATGGATTATATTAGTCTTTATTTAAACTGTTATTCATCTCACACATTAGATAATTGCATTTCAAATTGTTATTTATCTGTCTATTTATCATGTCAATATGAAATTCCTTTGGTCCTTCAATAAATAAAACTAAGATATCATATACACATTTATCCTTTATACAATTTAATACACTTTAAACGAAATTATGTTGTATGTCTAGAATCAGCTAAGGTGAACTTGAATTAAAACCCTTAAATAAGCCTTATGGTTGGAAAAAACAAATTAAAAGAGCAATTCTGTCGTATTAATAACTATTGCAATATTTTGCATGTTGCCTTCAATAACAGGAGTCTTAAATTAATAAGAAAAAAACAAAAGAAAAAATAGTCAATTTTTGCAAATTGTTTATGCCTTTTTGCACTTGTTTTCAGGTTGAGGGAATGAAGATTCAAAGGTGGCGTCAGGGACCACAAGAAAAAGAAATGAAAGGAAGGAACTGATTCACAACGGCTGGACAAAAACAGGCCTATTTCACAGCTCGGTATGGTTTTACCAAACAGAACTGTGCATAGCCATCCTTCTGTCACAACAGAAAAAACTCATCGCTCCAGAACTGGGATAACAGCTCCACCCTCGGCCAGGAAAAACTCAACATCGCAGTACGGAATGCAGGAATATCAACAGCTTTTAGTGTTTTACACAACAGCTTACACTGTACATTTAAGGACATAAGATACTGTATAGGAGATTTGCTATAGCGAACTAAATTATAGCTGAAAAGTCAGGTGTGTGAACTTCAGTTGACCTTTTTCTGACCTGTGCAGAACAAGCAGGCGGACCTGAAGGAGGTCCCGACAGTGTTCAGAGTAAGACAGTGTTGTTGAGAAAAGTGAATGAGAATTTGATTCATCAGCACTTCGTCACATTGAGTGAAAGGGAAAACCCAGATCTGCAAAAACCGCTTCACAGTGTATCTAGCACCAGTGTGTGTGTGCGTGTGTGTGTGTGTGTGTGTGTGTGTGTGTGTATATGTGTGTGTGAATGAGTGGTTGTGTATGTCTGTCTGCAAGTGTTTGTGTGTGTATCTGTGTGTGTGTGTGTGTGTGTGAGACTCGTCCTATCGTTTTCAAACTGTAATAAAAACACTGAAGGAATGATCGATGGGCAGAGCTACACAGCCAAGCTTCAACTTAAAAAAAGAGCATCAAAGAATACAGGTGCAACAGGTAATAAATAAGGGTAATAATAGTTTAAAGTTATTGAAATAATGGTGGTTATTGTGCCCAGCAGAGAATTCTTCTTTACAAAAAACAAACAACAAAAGAAAACAAAAAAAACTTTGACTTGGCCTCACATCCACATACGAATATAAAACAATACATACAAGTGTCTGGATGCCACCGCGGGGGGGGTTGGGGGAGACGGGGGACGTTATAGCCCGGCTCGTTTAGCCTGTGTGAGTGGTGTAACCACGAGTTTCCTCAGCAGGGTATTTTGTTTCTCCAGCAGGCGCACCGCACTGGTCCTGTCAGCCAGCAAACTCCTCTCAATGTCCAGGATCGGTCTTGAAATGGAGGCAAGGCAGCAACGGGAAAGGTGAAATCTCTTCCCCTATAGGATCCATAGTGTCCCAAAACGAGGGGGGGTGGGGAAAGGGGTGAGTGGAGCAGGGTGAGACCGGTGGGTTGGGGGAGAAAAGAGACGGGGGCTCAGAACGACTCGTCGTGCCCCACAGACAGATCCCCTTTGGGTGTTGAGGCGCGCGACGAGCCCTTGTCCATGCTCTCGGAGCCGGAGCTCTGGTGCTGCTGTTCGGAGCCCGCGCTGGATGTGATGGTGGACGAGGATGTGGAAGAGGAGCGGGTCTTCTCCTTAAAGTCCGTTATGATCACCGTCACGTTTCCTACGGTGATAGCCAACTGCTGGGCGGTGCTCCGGTCAATGTTCTTCAGTTTGGGCCTGAGGGCACAGATATACATCAAACACAACAACAACTTAATAACAGGCAAAAAAAGGCAACTTCACTATGTGTCTCAACAGCAGGGAGGGGGTTACCGGTTCTGTGGAAGCAGTCGTGATTAATTGGTCAGATCACCGGTTGACGCATGCACAGTCAGAACCAACGTATAGAAAGTGTGAGTGGGTGTTTAGTGTAAGAGCTTGTGAATCATTTGAAGTTTCCCACAGGCCTCGGGCTGCATGAGTTGGCTTTTTAAAGGAAGTGCTGTGTGGTCACGGATGTGAAACCATGTGTTCTGTCAGCGAGAGGCTGATACTCACCTGGAAATATGAGAGTTCTTGTTGGTCTTGGTAACTGATTTTCCAGACTGTATGCTATGTTTGTCACTGGGTGGGCTCTGGTGAGTGTCTGATTTGGGTCTGGGGGGAAACAGAAACACACCTGTGAGAATAATACAAGGAAAGGCAACAACCAGAGGCACGAGAGAAACGCCGTCATCACTCTGACCTGGTCTTTTTGCTGCTGGGCTTCTTCGTGACTGCCGGGCTGATTTCCTTCTCCTCGTCGGGTTTATCTTTGATTGGCTGCTCCTTTTCACTCTTCTCCTTCTCTGGAGTCTCTACCTCTGGCATCACGCTCTCTGGACGCTCGCACTCTGGGCGTCCCTCTCCATTGGCGCGCTCACCGTCGCCATCTGGGCGGTCCTTTTCTATGCGTTCGCTCCTCTCCCTCCGCTCCTTCTTAGGCGGGGGTGGCATTGGGTACTGCTGGGCCACCTGCTGGGCAACCAACTGGGAGTTGATCCTGGGTTTCCTATGGAGGAGATCCATGGAACAAACATGGATTAGCTTTGTAGCGGAGCTGTGACCGACTCCGACTATGCATAGTCACAACACGTCTGACAAAGAGAGGTGACTGCACATCTGAGGCCGGGGCGCCAAATGGGCTGATGCTCCCGGCTACAGCAGGGGTGGGTTTACGGAGCCACTTCCTGATGGAGCCGCTCTGTTTTGAGGGATAATCTCATTAGCTCACAGCTATAATAAAATGAATGCACAGGATCACAAGGTGGGGCATTTGCTGCACATCACTTCGGTCCTCTAATCTGATTACTGCAGGGTTGGCCCCATTTGTCACAGACGGAGATTCAGTTGGACATGGTGTAGGAGCTCACAGCGACGACAGCGCCGGCTACTCCATTCCCTTTTTTGCACCAAGTATTAACACAAAGCATAGTCATCCCCTTGACTTTGATCATTCCCATTCAGTAAAATTACTTAAAGCATGGAAAACACATGTCAGGTGTGACATTTAGATAATACCAAAACCAATTTTTGCATGCAGCTTGATGTGCAGATGGACCGGGCTTGAACTTTTGAGGCAAAACATTAACCAAAGTCAGACTGCCTGAGCCAACAGACACACCTGCAGCATAATGGACACCAGCTGGTAGCATCAGAGGAGAAGAGGTTGACCTCAGGGGAGAGGCAGAAATGACTGCAGGCATTCAAACCCTCCTATTCAGCTGAGACCAAACTGTAGTCTGCATCATGGATAAGCTCAGTCCAGTGCTGGGCCAGTGTATTCGAGGAGTAAACCACATATACGCACACGGTTGAAAAGCTTAGCGTGCAAACAAATGAACTGGCCTGGCTCATTAGCAACACAATGAGTTAGACTGGCTCACTGTGTACACCAGACTCTTCCAAAGCCCTTTTGTAGCCTTGGCAAGAAGAGTTTTTGTGAACTGAAGGAGTGACACGGTTCTTTGATACGGAGGACTGCTTTGTGACACCTCTCCCCGAGCAGGAGATCTCCACAGCAGTAGGAAATCTGCCAATCTTTACATTAGGCCAGGCAATCAAGTGTCACTGCTTGATAATTACTTTCTTCACAGTGAAGACAAATGTTTACCTTAGCCGTGGTAATGGGCACTAGTGGAACAGGTGTTGGAGAAAATGCAAGCGCAATAAGAAAAAGAGGCTCAACACTTTGTCACGCTGAGGACAGTGATTTCAGCGGAGTGCGGTTTTCTGACAGCTGTTTAAGTGGTTAGCCTCAGGGTTTCAATTTGGCAGCATCATCCATGTTCCTTTCTTTCTTTCTTTCTTTCTTTCTTTCTTTCTTTCTTTCTTTCTTTCTTTCTTTCTTTCTTTCTTTCTTTCTTTCTTTCTTTCTTTCTTTCTTTCTTTCTTTCTTTCCTCCACCTTTGCACAAATATTCCAATACTGACTCCCTCTGTCCTTCTTTCTTCCAGCAGTCAGGCACTTTTTATCTCTACTGCTCCATCAAGCTCTAGTCTGCTCCTGTTACTTCAGTGAGACTACATGATTGGAGCGAGGGGGGTGCTTATCAGAAGGCAATCTATTGAGGAATAATAGAGCATCATGTCATGATACTCGCACTACACGCTAATCAATACAACAGCTGTGGTGAATGCTGAGCGGGCCTCAGCCGTCGATCCAGGATCCATTATTTCCTGTAATTCTCTGAAGCCCGGGGCTGCTCCTACCCGCTGCGAGGCTCTCTGGGCTCAGCTATACTTTTAAATGTTCGGGTGATTAAGTTGCTAACCAATTAAATAGGAAGTGATAATGTTCAGTTTATTGGATTGAGTCACGTCTGTGTTGACTGACACAGCCAAAGCAGGCAAAAGCAGCCTAAGACGGATTTAAAAAAAAACAACATATTCATAGAGAAAATAATACACCCCATGATTCCACTATGAATTTGCTGTGACACTCACAATGAATGTTAGTGAGAGAACTTCCTTCAGGCTGACATACGCGTTTACTCTGAGCGGCAAATTCCCCGTGTTCTGTAAATATTAAACTCATACAATGCTGCCCTAAGACACATGTATCCAAGGTCCTTTGAGCAGAAATGGGCTTCGTAGGTGGCAGAGACGAAGCTGTTGAGATGAACTTAAGAAGAGCCGTCGAAATGAACGCATCAGAGAGACAGTCAAGGTTTGACAGGAGACAGACGCAAGAAAGGCCAGACTGAGATGATTTGGCGGAAAGGAGGGGATAGAGGATGTACATTGGTAGTAGGATGCTGTGATGGAGGTTTGGTGTAACAAAGGAAGAGGGGAAGAGGGGAAGAGGAAGATGGAAACGGATCCGCTGTGGCGAATCTTCCCTTAAAGGGAACAGCTGAAAGGAAAAGAACTTCGGGTTGAGCGTCAGCATTGGCAACATTCTGCCGAGAAGATCTGTCAAAGTTTCATGTTTTAGGGAGGCTACAAGAGAGAGTGAGTGTCTCATAGTTGCTCACCCACATGCATCTTGTGACAAGATAAATGTCTAATGACTAACAGGCGGAAATAAATAGATTATGAACGCAGACAGCATCCAGCAGAACCAGGAATCATTTTGTTTGGCACCGAGCGCTGTTAGTCTAGGAGGTGTTGAATGCCTGATTGATTGACTGATAAGCTCCAATCCACTTTTGCCTGTTGGAGAGCTGAAGCCCTGGTCGGCGATTTGAGATCTGTGTCAGCAGCGGGAGTGGTGGCAAACGCAGCTCCGGTAGTTAAACAGTGATTCAGTGCCAGCAGTAAGTCAGCCTCCACTCTCTGCTGGCATGATAAAGCCACCGCTCTCGTTGCCACATCATTTATTTACTGGCCAGCTGTCACAGCTTTGCAGCGCTCTGCAGCTCGGTAACATCAAAAGACATTCTGTATGACAACATATGCGTGTCACTTGCATTTATTAACACAGCCGTCGCCCCGAATACCTGTGCTTAAAAAATATTCTTCATAATTAAACAGTATGCCCATAATGTTCAGGATAAATTTGACTAATTACACGACAACGTTGCAGAAAGTGACACAACAACTGAATCAATACTATTAAGCAAACACCCAAATCAAATAAGAATCGGGCATATTTTGCGAGGTTTACTGGAAATGATCCTGGGAGCTGGTCCAGGAGTGAGCCCCATGGTCCAATTGAAGAAATTGCTCGAAACCCCCGGTGCTGCCAATATATTCCTGGAGATTCAGTGTGTGTGGTTGTGTGTGAGTGAGTCAAGTGTGTAAAGCTTGCTGTCAAATAATTTCCCGCTGCGAGGGTTCACGGCTTATTACCTTCCCATCACACAACAATAGGCAGTGATTGACAGGTCATCCTATGCTTACGCCAAAATTCCGCCGTCTGGGGCTAGGAGGAGGGTGGAAACTCCCTCCAATGGATAAACCTGAAATCACTATCATCATACCTAGAGGCTCTTAATTCCGTCTGACAGACACCCGTAGTTAGAGTGCTCCACTCAGCCGGGGCCATCCCAGAGACGGCCACACCTCTGCTCAGTTGGTGGTCTAGCTGGCCAGAAGCAGTTGATGCTGCAAAAACCGAGCAAAAGCTGGGGCTGTTTTTCTTTCCTCTCTCTAGAGAACGCACAAACAATGAGCCCAAAGAGGCTACATAATGCGGGGAGTGATCGAGCAATGGAGAGTGTGATGGAGTGAGAGAGGGGCGCAGGAAAGCCCTCATTAACACCGCTCTTTTATTTGAAGTGCTGTGTGGAGGACAAGCAATTATTTCCTGCCAGGCTAAGTGAATGCAGTGGCATACAACTGAGTGAAGAGGAGAGTGAGTGAGACAGACAACAGTGTTCTTAGATGGCGGGCAGCCCCCTTGAAAAGCCCAGACTATTCAACTTCAGCCACTCTCATTTAAACTTTCTAAATAACTGTATCTACACGTTACAAAGTGGACTCCTTGTCCTCAATGAAACACAAAGTGTTTGAATGGAACTTTAAATCATATAAATTCAGCGGTGACATGGTTTCCCCTCAGAGAGGACAGAGAGAAGCCACCTCTACATGACGCATATCTGTCAGATCCAGCAGCTGAGATAACAACTTCATATTTTAGTTTAGTTTATTCTCTGAAAGTGTTTGCTATAGCTGTATCGTTCAGTTTTGCTGAAACCATATACATTCCAACCCTCACCTATGGTCACGAGCTCTGCTCTGTGACCGAGAGAATGAGGTCAAGGAAACAAGCAGCTGAAAAACAGTGTCTGTCATAGGGTGGCGGACGTCAGCCTCAGAGATAAGGTGTAGAGCCTGGACATTTGGTGGGAGGTAGTAGTGGAGCTGCTGCTCCTCAGCGTCAAAAAGAACCAGTTGAGGGGGTTGGAGCATCTGATCAGGATTCCTCAAGGACGCCTCATTTATGAAGTTTTTCAGGTGCATCCCTTGGGGTTGACCCAGAAATCACTAGAGGGACTATACATCTCACCTTGCCTGGGAATGTCTCTGGATCCCCTTAGATGTGCTGGGGAAAGGGATGTGAGTAATGCTCTACTGGCCTGCTACCACCACGAGCGACCCCGGATAAGTGGAGCAAAGTAAATTAATGCATGACTTCATATACTGCAGCACCAATAACCGTATCCGACAATCGTCTCTGTCTTTAGACTCCACAAATGAGACAAAAGTCATTTTACGTGTGCATTTGGGCTGGGCATTATAAAGTAATTTATAAATAATTTTCTCTCACTGAACAAGAAGAAAATGTGAAAAACAGTGAAATACGTCATTACAACTTCCTGCATCCCAAGGTGGCATCATAAAATGTTGTCCAAAAGTCACATTCCAAGAACATATTCACACCTCAGGCTTCACCTGAAGAGCAGCCTGGGGCTATAGTGACTCTCAATTCATGTCCACTGCCCACCAGAGGCATTAGAAATTCATCCTTTCACGAGTCCCTTCCAGTCAGAATTCTTAAAGGCTTAATGTTACTGTTGCTTCTCCCACTTTAACCCCTCCACCTTTTCCTCCCCATGGGGGAACAATCTCTCCATCGAGTCTCTTAAGGGCCTCTCTCCATGCACAGCAGGCTTCCAGAGACCATCTACACATCTTTAAGTAGCGAGAGGGACTCAGCAGTCAGGCGTGACATTTAGTTCCTATAGTCCAGAGCTGACAGCTCTGATGGACAGAGCAAATAAATTTCTGTTAAAAGGTAAACCATGCGCTCTGTGCTGATTGGTGTCTTTTCGGCTTCTTCCGACAGGCTTCATGTATCAGACAGTCCAACGTTCTGTGGGTTTGAGTGGGACATGCGTGCTGTAAGTAAGACGAGGTTTATGCCTCTGTCACACAGCTCAGGATCACTATTTTTTTTTCCACCTGTGTTGCCTTTCCATCTTTCTCTCGTTGTCTTCTTTCTGCTCTCTCATAGTTGACCCCCCCCCCCAACCCACCCAATTTCCCACTGGAATTAAGTCCTAATATTTCCTGGTGTTTTCATCTGGTGTGCTTGAAAGATCAGGCAAATGACCCAGTCAGCCTCATCTTGTTGCGACCCAGTCATCCCCTTGCCAGTTTGCTTTCATTAAAACAGAACCTGGCTTAAATGTGTTTTAACAAGCCATCAAGGTGCGCCGCTAAATGAAACACTGAACCTTCACAGCAGATACTCGTAGTTGCTGTCTCAAAAACAATAAACTCGTTATAAAGAAGTGCCTTTTACAACAAATCCACATTGAATTATTAACATATCCATGTAGAATTTATCTGTGGATAGTATGAGCTCTCAAACATAGAAATAATTAAAAGGAATCTGACGAACACCAGAGAAACACCCCACATAACTCTTCCTACCACTGTGTATCAAAGCTGATGGGGGAGAAATGGAGAAGTTTCTTCTCCAGAAGCCCTTGAACGCACCACAAGCTCTCGACAGTCTCTGATGTTAAAGAAACACTGGAGTTGGAGACTTTGAGATAAAACAATAGTTAAAACTTAAAAATCTAGATTTTTAATGACCCAGGGTTGTTGCAGTTATTGTGATCAGCTCCAGATTTATTTATTACTTTGGGTTGGATGCTCAGCTTCACAATTATATATAAGGTGTGTTTTGCGTTGAGTTTGACTTTCGGAGATTTATTCATGAGACCATGTTTTACTTTTCTCAGCAGCTTTTTAATTAATGTGTGCCAAGCATCCACATTCAGGTGAGTGTCGTTGCACAAAAATGTCCCTCATACAAACTGCCATGCCTAGGTGGTCCTTCTATTTTTATTTTAACATTCACAATAATCCTCAGACTAGACTCGGAGTCCAAGAGTTACTTTAGTTTACTTTACCTAGAGAAAACACTCAATTCTGGGTTCACTCTTCATTCTCATCTGTAGCCAATCATAAGCCTGTTCTTTCCCCATGCATGAATGGTGGAGCTAGTAGAAACAGAAGAGCCCGTCCAGTCCAGCTCTACAATCCTTGGTAATGATGTGCTCCGCACTGCTTTAGCCCCTGGAGGCACACGGCTGAGTGCGCATACCCCCCTTGCAGCCTTCAATACACCCCCTTCTTTCAAGGCACACAAATGTTCAGACACTACCCGCCTCTCTGTCGCTCGTCTGCTCTGGTTCTCCCCTTGTCCTCTCCTGCCCTTGTCTTCTTTCTCGCTTCTCCAATAGTGTGGCTCTGCACCAACTCCCTCGCTCCTTGTCCTCATATGCCTCCTTATGTCTTCCCCCTCACTGTCACATTCACTCGCTGGCCTCATCTTTTTCTGCTGAGAGGGAGGAGCCCCCGTTCAACGGCTCTATCAACATTTCTCTGTTTTGTCAGATTGCCAAATTGGCTACTGTATTTAATCACTCACACCCTGCCAAATCCCATGAAGTAATTAAGAACTTTTAAATCCGGCCATTAACATGTAAAGATTAGCGTTACACTCTCATGCTTAAGGGTTTAGTGCAGATGCTGATAATGCCGGATAAGCAAAAGCAGTTTCCTATGGGTGGGGGCTGCTGGGAGGGGCTGGGGTGGGCAAGGACTAGCACATATAAATTGAGCACCAGCATGTCCCTCTTATGTAATTCCATTATCCTCGACAATTTGCCTTAATGTGACAGCGGAGGAATCCATGGATTATAATGACTCTATTCCATCATTTTGAGAGAGAGAGAGAGAGAGAGAGAGAGAGAGAGAGAGAGAGAGAGAGAGAGAGAGAGAGAGAGAGAGAGAGAGAGAGAGAGAGAGAGAGAGAGAGAATGAGAGAGAGAGAGCGAGAGAATGAGAGAGAGAGAGCGAGAGAATGAGAGAGAGAGAGAGAGAATGAGAGAGCGAGAGCGAGAGCGAGAGAGAGAGATGCAGACACAGAGACAAACACACACTTTAATCATTTTCAAATAACCATACCACTTAAACAAAGAGAGAGATGCACTTTTACTTGTTTGGATGTTTGCTAACTTTCGGCTCTAGAGTTGAGTATTCCTGATATTGCATTGTTATTCTGTTTGTCAATCATCGTTCTAGGTTAATAATATGGAAACTCAGGAGTTTTTTCCTGTGTGATATTATTTAAAACCTAGCGAATAAAGGCAGAAGACATTTACATAAGTTCATTAACATCTGCAAATATCCTCGTAGTCAGAGCGTGCTGTGTTTGTTTTTTTCAATTCAGCCTTTCTTTAACCAGGACGTTTCTTGGATCTGTTTGGAGAGAGATCTTGACACACCAGTTCAAGGTTAAGAAGTTCAAGCAACTGCCTCTGATTAACTTATGCAAGTTTGCCAGATGGGTTAGGAAAAACTCGCTTCCTAAAACATTTGTACTGGTGTAGACTGAATAATGCCATGTGAAAATATTGTCACAAGTTACAGGTGATGGGGAAAATGGATTTGTTATCACCTAGAGCTCGGTTTCACATGTTAGGAAAAGGCAATAAAAGCTGGCTACTATAAACCCACAAAGAAGGTCTGGTAATAAGTAGAATTATATGCAAGAAAATGTCTTGAAAGGTTTAGTAGAAATGACACCTTTATATCATATTTTACACAATCACGGTACCTTTTACGGGTCATGCTGGGATTTACTAAGAATTCTGGAATACACCTATTGCAATTACCTGACAGAATTTAGATTATAACTCAACTTCCCTATCCTATCTCTATTCACTTCATGTTAATAAAACAAAATATCCCTCCGTGAACAAGTTCTTTTTTTGATTAACACTTACAACTTGGGACATTTTTCCTGCTTTATTGGTCTTTTATCAACAAGAATACGTCTATCGCCTGCAATGGTTCTTCCGTGTCCTTTCATCAATCTGAGCCTCAAACAAATTTGGGAAACGTTTAGTTACTTTATTCCATTTAGCCAGAGCCCTGGATTTCGCCGACGACTGAGACACACCCATTTGTTCTGTTTTATATAAAGCACAGATGGGAGCGACTTGAAATGGTTGACAACAGAGGAACAGCACACATATGACAGCCCAGCAGTCAAAGACTGCAGTACCTCAAGTCTTCCTCTGATCCCCACCATCAATCAACTTTAGTGAGCTCCTAATGGTTTCTCCCTGGGCCCCAGGGCTGACGGAGGTGCATGCCAAACACTATCACAAAGCAAACCGATGTACAACAACATGGTGTCGCATTCACAAAGTGATCAGGTTCAGACAACGGGCATATTTAAATATGATAGTGCACACCTCAAAGAGGATGCTAATGCAAACGCTCTCCACTTACCAAAGACAGAACCACTGAACGTAGAGCCTACACACTTAGCCTACTTGGACTTTTAGATTAGCGTCGAGGTCAGGTTCAAAACGCCGAGAACCTTCTTGTTTGAGAGTCACAGTGGCAGAGGCTAGATTTAGCCAACTTGGGTATCACGTTACATCACCGAGCTGGAAAGGGTCAACAGGTTCATTAGGCTGCACTCTTACGGGGAGAACGGGCCTCTCTCTGCATGCTGATGCCACCGCCACAGTTCTTTTCCTTGTTAGCAGACATTCTTACCTCCATTTGCACAAATCAAACCGCACAGCCCGCAATTATACACTCGCAGCTAGGTCCATTTCAAGCTTTGCTGGAGTGTGAGTCCCTATCACGTAAATTGAACATTCCCAAACTACACCAGTAGAAAGAGCCGTTGACTCAGTGTGGAAGGTGGGGGGTGGAAGTATTCATCAGATACGGAGCTGTACTTGAGGACAGATAGCAAGACACTGTACAACAAGAAACGCAGATACCAACTCTATTGTTCTACTAATGTCTGCTAATTGTTTGTCCATTTCTGAAGAGCTGTTGGTACGAGGTCTGTGATGTTGCCAAAGTCTTCAGCTCTATCCCATCTTTTCCTAACTGGATTCCAATAGTCAATGCTGATTGACCTTTGTCTTGGGACAGATGAAACAAAAGCCTTATTTGGCAGCTATGTGAAAGAAGTGTGTTGAAAGAGGCAACCTGCAGACATTTTCACCATGCAAAGACATGGGATTCCTAACATAAACACCCAATGCAGTGGTTTTGTACTAGCTGCACAAATCAATACATAACCTTAAGATCAGAATCAAACTTGAAAGTGAAGAAAAAATAATTGTTTTGATTCCTAGCAGCGACGATGAACTCTAATTAGTTTCCTTCTGTATAAAAGCGCACTCAATGTCGGGCCCGAGAATAAAAGCACCGGGAGAAAAATCTACACATGGCTTCTAGTGTGAATCATTTTGCTAAGAGCATGTTCCTCCGCTCGATGCCTTGCTGGAATACATCAAACGGTGAAGAAAAGACAGCTAATTAGTGCTCATTAGAATAAGAGGCAGCCACACAACTATACAACGGTATTAATCAAAGGTTAAATATTCAGATCAAACTGGAATTTGTGACAGCCACTCTTGTGATGTCATATTCTGCCATTTACCAAAAAGAGGCACCTGGGTTGTTGCCAAAGCTCTATGGTAGGATGGCTATAACATGGTTGTCTCTGCTTCCTGCATTCACACAGCAGGCTCAGCTTGCATCATCAGCTGTGGTGTTAAACTACATGCTGCTAGGAAAAGATCTTAGGGGGAGGGGAGCCAGACATTTGAGACTGAGCTCAGTTTTTTGGATTCTCAGTAAACCAGCATCAGTGTGATCCCCCCATTTGTGGTGCACCGGGGGTGTCAGCCAAGCCACTCATAGTAAAACCACAGCTGGAAAGGCTGTGCAGGGGACCTGTCAACAAACCCACAAATGACTCATCTACCTCTCCGTCTCATCGTGCACCTATGCCTGGAGTAAATAAACTCATACCGTCGCTCAGTCAACTTCTCATCAAAAACATTCCTCAGAACAGAAGGAGGCGTCACTAAGCACAAAGTCAAAAGGGAATCCCATCACGATGTTTGAGTTATGTAGTGAGTTGATCTCAGTTTCCCATTAGACAACGTTCAATGCTGACTTCACAACAAAAAACCCTGTTGTTTTACACACTATACGATTAATCTGGAGTTTTTTTTCTGAGCACAAACATGCGAGAATTTACTTGGAAACAGCTTGAGGGAACAAAGCTTATTTGTGCAGTATGAGAATGATTTATCGTAGACAAAGGGGTGGACTGACGTTTTGAGCAAATGGTGAGCATCATCTGAACACTCTGTGTCGCCCTAAGTTAGGCAGAAGATACATATCTGAAAGATATATAGAGCAGCCATAACATTAAAACCACCTGCCTTATATTGTGTTCATCCCCTTTATCCTTCCAAAACAATTCTTGACACATTAGGTGTTCCAACACCCTTTTATAACAACTGGCATTAACTTGGCTAATTCACTCATACAGCCTTAGGCGTCTGTGATCCTGTCGCTGGCTCAACAGTTTTCCTTCCTTAGACTCCTTTGGTAGATACTTAACACTGGAGACAAGGCCAAATAAATAAGACCTGCAGTCCTGGAGATGCTTTGAACAAGTTGTTTGACAATTGCAATTTGGCCCTTATCGAAACCGCTTACAGCCTAATGCTTAACCAATATTCCTGCCTCAAAAACACAACTTTGAGGACTTTGAGGATACATTAAATATGTCACACCGACTGACAGGTGCCATTGTGACAAGACCATGAATGTTATTCTTGACTTCACTTGTCAGTAGTTATAATATTATGGCTGACTAGTGTATGCTCACACAAGAAATCTATGTAAATATAACCCTTACACTGGTAGCGACGACTTGAATATAAGTTATATCTTTTTAGTGCATCCGCCTCATGCACAATAAATCTGAGTTGTCGTCCTATAAAAATAACCTGTGCAATCCTACAGGTAGGTGAAATACACACTTGTTTCACTCCATTAAAAGAGCCGCCCTTTCTCAGCCGCTCTGTTGATGCACTGTAGCTGTACAGCCATCATGAAGTATGGTCCCTCTTCCCCACCCCACCCCCTCCTCTGACTAGTGAAGCAGCCATCCTACCTAGACGAATGCAAAAAAAGAGAGAGGGATAACATTTTTGGTCGCACGTAATGAGAAACTAGGGACAAGCCAGACTTCGGTTGAAGATGTTTGCAAGATTGACCAACGTCAATACTCGATTCGCCTGCAGACAAATAGGCTGTCGATCAAAGTTGTCATTCCCATAAATTGCGATGCAATGCTGCTGCAGCCAGCCGAGCAGAGGAAAAACGAGACGCTCAGACGAGAGAGAGAGAGAGAGAGAGGGAGAGAGAGAGAGAGAGGGAGAGAGCGCTACGTTACCTTGTAGATGTGCCCTTCCTCACATCGCAGATGCTGCATTTGAAAGCCTCGGCTGTGTTCCTGAAGGTGCAGACGCTACAGTCCCAGTAGCCATCATCAGCTGTTTGTTTGGCTTGTCTTTTTGGCCTTGGAATTAAAAACAAACGTTGCGATCAAGTTAGTTTTTGCAGTATAATTCTTCAGAAAAAGCCAGACTGTGACAGACATGCATAAGACGGCGGTGTAATGCGAGGCACAAGGTACTCGCACAAATCATAGGGGTGTTGTCAGTAATGTTGGGTTCGAGTCCGGGCGAGTGGAATCATAATAATAAATCCCCGGACACAAGCGAAGCTGCACACCGTCCGATCGTACCGTCAGCTAACGTTAGGCTAGCAGGCAGGCGAGCGCTGCTAAAAATTTTCGGCATCAAAGCTTAGCATGTCGGCTAACAAAAGCCATATCAAACCGCGTCCATTTCGACATTGACTCCGCGAAAGGCTTTATGGAGACGTAAGAACGTTTCAGGGAATGCCAGGCGTCTCTTCGGAAAAAATTCCCTTTGTCTGTTTAAGTGACTGGGCTGTAGGGAACGAGAAGCCGCCATAGTGACTGCACTATTCTGGCTAGCCGCGGTGAACCAACTGAAAAAGGGAGAAACGATCCCTGCGTGAGGAAGACGCGTCCGAATATCGATCCCAAACAACTAGAAATCGACATTGGCTGGTCACATTACCTGGTAGGGCTCTTTTTGTCGCCCATGGTGAAGAATAATCCTCGGAAAGGAGAAGAAAAAGGGGCCTCCTTTTAATTGTCAGTGAGTGTAGTGGGTTCCAGATAGAGCCGCTGCTGAAGCTGTTGGCAGACAGGCTCCACTCAGCGCTGGCTCGAGGCACGGCACAGAGACTGACTGCACTGCGCCACGTGACCGCGCGCCGGCCAATCACAGCGCGAGTCGGTTTAAAAGTCTGGAAGGATATTTGGAAGCTATTTTAATAACTACTAGAGATATTTGACCGACCTCACGTCACCCCGCGCACGTAGATCAGGGCTGCAGAGGCGGAACCGTGGTAGGCATTCACATTGTTGCGCAAAATAAACAAACGTATGCAAATGTCAGAAGACGTAGGCTTTTGCAGGACAGGTGAAGAAAAAGAAGTGAAGTGGAACAACCCAGATATAGCAAGTGTAATTAGAATAAGATGACATGATGACTAATGATAACTCTTCGCAGTCATAAGTCATCATATCATAACAAAATCATGCTATAATAGTGGCTTATTTATTTTTTTCAAATAAATTGAGCTCTGACAACACATTGAGCAATTATCCTCTCTGTTTTCACGATAACACAATCATTAGAGATAACAGTGTTATAAAGGGATCTGACAGGTGAAGTTAGAAAAATTGATTATTTTTGTTAAAATGGCATCTGTCAGTAACTGGGACACATTAGGCAGCGAGTGAACATTCTGTGCTTAAAGCTGATGAATTGGAAGCTGGAAAAATTAATCAGTGACTTTGACAAAAGCCAAATTATGATGATTATACGACTGGATCAGAGCATCTCCAGAACAGCAGCGCTTGTTGGCCGTTACCAGTCAGCAGTGGTTAGCACCTGCCAAAGCAGTGCGGCCACCTGATGAATGGGCGAAGGTCATGGCTACCCAAGAACCATCAATGTGCCAAGGGGAGCGAAGGTTAGCCTGAGTTGTCCAAGCCCACAGAAAAGATACTGCAGCAAAAAGTGTTGGAAAAGATAATGGTGGTTCTGAAAGAAATATGTTAGAACAAACAGTTAATCTCAAAATATGGACCTACGCAATATAGGGTAGGTGGTTTTAAAGTTGTGCTGGTAGCTGTGGTCACTGGACCAACTGGTCCTTAGTCATATTTGATATGAAGCCTCATATGGAGAGGGAAACATTTTGAAAGTTTTTATCTCTCGTATCTAAAACTATGAAAGTAAGAATTTTAATTACATATTAAGTTCCCATCTAATTTTATTACACAAGGTCCGTGGAAAGTGGTGCATCAATGCAATGTGTTTGTTTGTTTTTTCTATTTGGATCAATATGAATAAAGTAAGTAGCAGGAGACAGGAGCTTATTTGAAAACGATCACTTAATATATAATATTTTAATTAGAAAAACCTTAGAACTTCCGCCAAATATTATGTAAAAATAATGAAACAAAACATTTTTCACATTGACTCAAAATTATATTGATATTGAAATGATATTATTGTGACGCTTATACTTGTTCAACAAATGACACAACATATTAATTCCACCCACTATTTGATCACATCCAAAAAACCGGGCCTACGCTGTCCAACTCCGACCGCGAGAGTATATACCAGAAAAGCCCCCAATCCCCTGCTTTGTACACGCACTTCCCATGATTTGAAATTAAGTGTGAAGTTATATCCGTAGAGTAGCGTTTTTATTGCGAAAAAAAGCTCCCCCTAGTGAGTAAAATATGAAAAATGAAATAAAAAATAAAATGAAATAAAGAAATTCTGACACATACACATAAGATAGACCTCTTAATGTCGATTCATATGCACCAAACTTACAGTCAGTAAAACAAGAACTATTGGAGTGAAATATAACAAGTTAGATCTCCTCCAGTCGATTCATATTCACCAAATCTGGACTAAATTGGACGAACCGTTAAGAAGTCATGTTCGGAAAACAGCATTCCTCATAAAAAAAAAGAAAAGGGAAAAAAAATCTCCCCCCAGTGAGTAAAAATATGATATATTTACAAGAGATAGCACCGCAAGTCACTTCCTCACACTCAGGTCTGTGAGAGTACAAAATCTGAATATATGAAATGGTTTTTTAGTCACCAATCATCTGCGACTACGGCGACTATGATGACTCCACAGTATCCCCGGCTGATCAGATCAGTCTATTTCCTCCTGTTGTCACAAATACATGGGGGGGGGGGGGGGGGGAATATTTTGAGGGGAATATACTTATAGTCATGTTCTAAACACTATAGCCCTGAAGCACTTTTTCCTCATGAGTGGAACATTAGCTTTGACAAGGGGAAATGCCCCCTTAATGAACACACTGTCCTCCTCTGTTGACTGAAAGAATCATTCCAGACCATAAGAAGACACAGAAGATATTCATTCATCTACTGTTTGCTAGAAAAACATTCATTTTGCTCCTTTAGCCTCCTGGCTCCGACTGGCTGCGTCATGGAATATGCCGGAGCGGGCCCTCCACCTCTCATGCACCTCCGCTCAGCCCAGGACAAGGCTTTTGGTGTGGGTGACCGGAGTGAATCATCTTGGCTCATTAGCTGCTTTCTGGGGCTCCAGGTCCTTCTTGTGAATCCCTCATTTTATCTGTTCCGAGCCAATATCTCTGCCTCCGCGTACGTCTGCCCTCCGCCCAGTGATTACCCTGCTTAGTTCATAACACGCTGCTCTAATTGAGCTTCATCACGGTGGTCTACTGATAACTACAATTCCGTCAAAACAACATTAAGCCCTGCATCGCTGGTTCTGTAATGAGTTCCTGGGTAAAAACTGCGTTTCCCCCTTTAACTTGAAGTCATACGACACTCCCATGGATCGTAGCGAGCGGAGCTCATTTGTATTCATGGGCAAGATGAGAGTCCTCGCAGCTACACGTGTTTTCCTTCAGAAAGACCACAATATACGTGCAGACTTAATGGTCAGGTTAATTCGTTGATACGACAGGGGAGGAGCCAACGGGACAGCTGGCCTAAAGGTGCAGTCCAAGCGCCCATTCTTCCCTCTTCCCTCAACGACACCCCCGAGTGAGACGCATTACTGGCAGATAAATTCAGAACACAAACAGTTTGCGCTCATTCATTATTTATGAGATGTTAGTAACTGCCGTTGAACAGCATGACACCGAGGTGCCGAAACAAATCAGGGGTGAGATACACTCAGACAAAACTACAGTCACGCTAACAACGTTTGTGCCAAACTGTAAAAATTCAATTCCCCCTGTCTCGCAGGCGGCGAGCGCCGTCTTCAAGATTTTTTTTGGGTTTTCCCCGAAACGCAGAACTATCCAGTTTGAATCTGACTGCTTCTATTGTCAGCATCACTTCGTTTGAAGCGTGCAGCCGCCGTGAATTCCAATAACTCCAGAGGGTTGCCCGGTGTCTGACAGTGGAAGATTAAGGTTGTTCTGCTGCTGGGCATGAATGTGTAACAACTGCGTAATGTCTAGTGTTGGGAGAAATCAGTCTCCGCAGCAGCTTGCGTGCCCATCAAGTGTCATCTTACGTCTGCCTGTGTGACAGGAGGCAGGTAGACAAGCATTCTGGGGATTATGTCTGTATCTTAGAATTACACACCTCCTGAGACGGATCTGATGCCACATTGAGTCCCGGTGCGGGAGCAACTCGGCTCTTCGCTGGGAGAGGGAGGAATTGATTCAGATGTTGGGGGCAGTTAGGTGGCACAGTGGGTAGAAGTGATGCCTCACAGCAGGAAGGTTCTAGTTTAAATCCCCCTTCTGGCCTCGCGGCCTTTTCGTGTTGAGTTTGCACGTTCTCCTAGTGTTTCCCTCCGGACGCTGTGAGAGTGAGGAGAGCAGGAACGGCTGTCTGTCTCTAGGTGTCGACCCTGGGATGAACTGTCCAACTTGTCCAGGGTGTCTCTCGCCCACGGTCAGCTGGGATAGGCTCCAGCCCCCTAGGACCCTGAGCAGGGTAAGTAGTTACAGTGAATGTATGGATGGATATCTGTGATCGTAGATGTTCCATATGGATAGGCTGTAAGGCTGAGGGAGAAACCAGAACTCAGCGAGGGCCACGTCTGGTAATGTTCACCGACAGGAGAGGAAGGTTCACCCTTTCTCCCTGGTCTTCATCAGTGTGCTCGCCCCATGATATGCTGGTTTCACAAGGTTAGAGAACTTGCCAGGGAAGGACACACATATTTTGAAGGTGGAATCCGAAGCAACTGGGCTTTTTGTTTAAAGCTGAATATCGTTCACCTCTCATTAAGGAGGATTAATCAGTTCTTTCTGACTGGCGGGAGGTCAGATATTCAACCCTCTGGGAGGTCTTTGATGCCGTTCACTATATAGGAAAAATCTGTCCCAGGTCTGATTTTTTTTGCTCATGTGACTTTTTCATGGCGGCGTGAACAGCACAAACCACATGGGATCTGATCTTGTCCAATTTTGATTTAGGGCACCTCCATATGAGGTCCTAAATCAGACGCAGGTCGGCTTTTTTCCAGTAAGACCTCAGACTGAACCGTCAGATGGGAATTCATTTGACGTCATTTGAACTGTTCATGCTGGAGTCCGATATAGGACATATTTTCAGAGTAATGTGAACAGCTACAGAAAAAACAATCCCATCTAGAATCAAATCTCTCTTAAGTGAGCCTTAAGACTGGCCGTGTGAACGCAGACACTGTCGATGTGTCACGGATTCAGGTGCGGATTATGGCGCAACTGTCTGGGGAGGGATGTTAAGTCTGCGTTGACTGTATGTGGGTAAGAAGTGGTGCCGGAGGACCCCACCCCTGTTTAGAGATGGCGGTTCCAGTTTAACGAAGCTAACCTCAGAACTCTCTTGGAGGAGAGGTGAAAACGTCTAAAAAGAAGTCCAGCTGCTTCGGATTGAACCCTCAAAGGATTAACAGGACCCGGGCGAATGAGAATCTACACAGACATAAACGCCACTCTTTCTCTCCGTCCAGGATGAGGACATTGTTGTCTTAACAACAAGACTAAACAAGGTTCGGTTGCTTCGGCTGCAACCTTTAAGGATTACCATTACCTGGATGAATGAGATACTTCACAAAGCCACGCACACAAACATATACACACGCACACACACACACACACACATAGCATGAAGTCAGTAACATGAGGAAAAATGTCTCCAAAGCTGCGTCCAAAACCCAGTTTTCATGAGTCCTGCTGGCAGCTTGAGGGTGTGGATGGAGTCTGGCTTTCATACAGAAGACCGGGCTTCATGTCCGTTCCCATTCCATCACAGGCCTGCACTTACCGTTCGCCTCCTATTAACCAAAACCACAATGTTTCCCTAACATCAACAAAGTCCCCTGGACCACAACCATAGTTTATTTGCCATAACCACAGTGTTTCCCCAACCTATAGGTTTCAGTATCCTCAAAACAAGCCACTCTGTTGGAGGTGTCATCCAACCAGGTCAGAGGGGGGAAAAAAGCCTCTGTCTCACAGAGGGATGGAAAATTAGACAGGGAAAACAGAATAAGCTTATGGATAATTTTACCTCTGAGGCATTCATGGCCCTGCTCTCGTTTGTACATGAGAGCCTTCCTGCAGCGTTACCCAAAAGTCAGACCCGTCTCTCCGGTTCTGATGCTTTAACCACGCCGCCACATACGGCTTGTGTCTCTATCATAGGAAGCGTTTCTAAAGCCTCGGTGATGGATGCTAATTCCGTTGTAATCCAGGTGTTTTTTTTTACAGATGGAGTAAGTTAACACTGCAGACAATGTGGCCCACGGAGAACCAGGCCGCATTTCAAGCCCTTCTGTTTTTCTACTTAGGATTGAATGAATTCATCTCCTTGTGTTGCGTCAAAATTCTATTACTTACTTTAAGCAGCGATCGTGGCACATTTAGAACACGGGATTAGACTATTCACATGTAGGATGGAATTATCATAGTTGCGGGCTCTCCTGCCAACTTTATTGGAAGGAGAGAATCGAATGAAACTTCCAAAAGGATCCTGTTCGCAGCTTGAGCGCTGAAAGACGAGAAACTTGAGCATGTGACGATTAAACTTAGCGAAGAAACCAATCTGTTCAACATCTCAAACGCGAGTCCTCTTCCCTCAAGTGCTCGGTTTATATAGAGCATCCCACATTTGATCCGAGTCTCCAAACTCCTCTGCAATTTTAGCAGAATAGCCCACTCTGTAATTTCAATATACCACTGAATCATTTATGTGGGCACACAAAAAGATGCTGTGCCACGTATCTGCTGGGTGGAGAACAGCTACCCAGGAAAGGAGGCAAGAATCCGTCTCTTTAAATCTCCGCCTGAGCCCGAGTGCCCCGTTTACGAGTTCCCTCGCAAAACATTCAGAAACTGAGGCGTGGAGATAAAATGGAGCGAGCGGAGCGCAAGCGGGGAAATATCGCTCCCTCGTTCCCTCCGGCGCCGATCCATCGGTGCGCCGGGGAGAAAAGTGGCTTATGATCAATCATCTCTCGCAGGAAGCCCCGATAACGTTCTCCGATCAATACGCCCCACATGCCAGGGCAGGAAACACACTTCTATATACCGTTTTAACAATTCAAAGCCTTTTTTATTCTCCCTGCGTCTGTCGGAATCCAAATCGTTGTTGGACTTGCATTCAGAACACACTTCCTCGGATTCCCTCCGTCGGTGCCATCTAACGACTGTTTACTTTGTCCTCAGTGAAAGACGGGTCATCTTTCACTCTCGCCGTGACGACACCCGGGCTGCTGTTGTGTCTGCTCCACTTTGTTACCGCGATTAAACCCACTTGACCTTCCACTTAGAGATGATACCTCCGCATTGTTCCGTTTCTTTATCTGGGCGCGTTTATCAAAAATTAAGCGAGCCGCTCTTTTCTCTCTTTTTGTGAGGATTTACTCAATTTTCCCCCCCAAACCTGCTGTCTGGCTTCAAAGAGCGGCGCTATGTTAAACAATTTTTCTCTTCTAACAGGCGCAAAACAGCCCTCCAACCGCTCTCACACTACTCTTGACATTTATGTTTTTTGCACTTCAACAAAAGCTTTTATGAATTTCCATTAAAAGAAGATCCACAGTAGAAGAACCTCTTCAACTTAAGGAGAAGTCAAGTGAATAAGAACGCTAAAGTGAAGGCTTTTTTGTTTTTTTCTGCATGCTTTGGTGATAAATAATGTGGAAGAAGCTGTAAATAGGTTTCTTTATGATAAAATTGTCGATCATTTTTGCGTCTCTTTCTCATAAATGCGTCTGGCTGCCTCTCCGCCTCTCACTCGCCCACAGCCTTGGAGCTCCATCTTCATTTCCATGTTCATGGATGTCCTGAATGGCTGCAGTCTGCGCCCGCTGTCATGCGTCCGTGCATGTTTGTGTCTGTTTATGCATGCATATTGTCCAGTGGTCAATCCTTGGCGGAGCTGTGTGGGGCGTGTGGAAGCATCTACGGGGAATTGGAAAAGAGGGGGAGGGCGGTTGAGGACAGTGTTTCCTTCAGCAGTGGAATGTCTTCATGCATGTTCCTGTTTGGAGAGGCTGCTCACGGCTCCCAGAAGTTGGCAGGAAACCACATGCTGCTTATACTGGGGCTGATAAGGAGGAAGAGGCGAGAGGAGAAGAGAGGATGTAGGAGAAGAAATGGGGTTGCGGTGGGAAGGGAGGGAGGGAGGGGAGGGCGCTTTAGCAAACCTTCAGGAAGGTAGATTATCCCACGAAATGCTGGCAGAGTTTCACCCTTTGTGCACGCCCGTGTGTGTGTGTGTGTGTGTGTGTGTGTGTGTGTGTGTGTGTGTGTGTGTGTTGGGCAGTGAATGAGGGAGCGGGACAAAAAGCAGCTCCTTCAGCTCTCTCAGCAGCAGAGAGTCTCAATGAATCCGGGCCAGGCTCCACAAAAGGCAGCAGAACAAAAGGCCAGCAAGCTGAGAATGTGCGGCGTGGAGGCATGGCCCAATCTCACGCTTTGTTAACTCTCAAGTATAACAGCGAAAAAAAGACTAAGACAATCATGCCTCACTGGTTAATTACCTGCCTGTTGATAACAAATCTGACAGCTCCACACTGCAGACTGCAGGGACTCCTGGTTCTGCCTCATGCAGCATAACAATGCACCGCATCATTATTGGCCGGAGCCCCATTCGCTCAAATTGGTGTCTGAGTGTGCCGTGAGGGATTTAAGCACGGAATAGCAAATTGGAATTTCGTAAGTAAAAGTTATATGCATGTGGAAAAATTAGTACTAGTAATAAATTATTCACGCAGAAAAGAATCAAATAAACTCCAGGCCCCGAAAAAAAAATTTTTTTCATTTACATTTTGGCTCCTATCCAGTGGCTAATAGGATGGCCGGTCAGGAGGGAAACAGCCAAATATATTCTCTGCAAAATTAAAGACCACAGAATCAGATTTTTGTTTTTGCCCACTTTAAACTATAGGCCTTAGCCTCATAATGAAATAATAATGTTTTCCTGCCCTTACAAAAAGAAACCTTCACCCAAATGTCCCGTGTGCTCGCATTCCTCCACTCATCACCACGCTGTATTTTATTACACAGAGGATAAAATGAGATAATGAACCAAATCTCTATAATGGTGGGAATAGAGAGACGTGACAAATGAGATTTGAAGAAAGGGGCTGTCACGGGTCGCCGGTTTCCATTTTGATGGCTCTTGTTTAAGAGAGTGGAGGGACCAGGGGGAAAAAAATGTATACGGGCTGAACACAACACGTCCGACCAGATTCTATGGTAATTCCCACAAGTGTACACGCACAATCCAGAGGATTATCAATCATAAGCACTTGGGAAAGGTTTCAGCCGACTGCCAGTGGTGTTTATGGCTTTCTATGACTGAATCCAGCTGTTTGGAGCCACGCGATGTTCCTGAGAGGTGCGCTCAATTTGGCATATGAGCGTATTGACAGATGGCGTGCCATCCATCCAGCAATCAATAAGTTTTATTTCGATCCCCTCACATGTTAACTCAAGGCTCTGGACTCTGATTGCTTCTCTCTCTGGGTTCCACTGGATTTCATACAATATCTCCACCCCTCCTCCATTTCTCCTCTCTCCGTCGCCAGGAATGACTTTCTGACCATTCGCAGAAAAGCAATACTCTCCGCTCAGTCAGAAAGTGCAACGGGATATGTTCTCCCTCTTTAAGTAGGGCAGCCAAAACGAGCAATCAGACAAGACATCCATCACTGTCCTGGGGGGTGGAGTAAATGACCTTGATGCAGTCTTCACACTCAATTCTGGATACCCTTGGGCTCCATTATGGCGAGATTTAAACAGCAAGAGTGCAGCCGGCCTTCACGTTAGATTCTTTTGATGCTGGATGTGATAAGTGTTCGATGCAGCGCAGAGAAAGAGAGTTATACAGGAGGAACGGAGGGAGGCAGGAGGAGATGGAGAGGACGAGTCAGCGGGTGATGAGGAAAATTAAGATGGAGTAAGAGGGCTCAGTGAGATGAAAAGCGGAGATGAGTGAAAATGTGTGCTACAGCCAGCAGCTGGAGTGTGGCTGAGACTACCAAAGGATAGTCCTCCAGTTAGAGGCGCCACAAAGCAAAGGTCATTTACCCACAGGATAAAAAACTTCTGAGGGGCGGTCCTTCATGGCGGACCGAGTTTACGCGTCCATGTATGTAAATGTTCTTTCCAGGAAGCGGGACGAATTGAGCTCTGACTCTTGAAATGAAATTCCTCCAGTGAGTTCTGTATCCGTCCAGAAGGAACTCTGGATTTTGTCTTTCATTTTCATCTGCTTCAGCGAGGCATTACCAAAAATACAGTCAAACTAGAAGATGCCTTCACTCAGGCAGCAATCAGTCTCTATAATATTGAATTGATAAAGGCCCCAAAGAAATAAACTATGCAAAGAAACATTTTTTCCATAGTTTTTCTTCTCAGTGACTGCATTAAAGGGTTAATCAGCGTGAAGTGTGGCGACCACAGCGTCTCACTGGTCGCCACGGTGAATCACAACTCAGTGTTAACCAACTCTGAGTCGACTGAACCAATTCATACCAGCAGTTCTGAAACTGTATATCCGGAGTTTATCATCTCAGGTTTGGTCAAGCTCGAGCTCAGTCAGTAGTTGGGTTTACACGGACAGCAATCTTTCGTAAAAAGCCTTTCCGATATCCAGTTGCTGCATGTAAACACTGTTTCTGAAAGCTCCCTGTTTGAGTTGTACCTGCGCTGCCCAGCGTCGTGACGTAATGCTCTGGTTGAGTTTTTTCAGCGCATGTAATACGCTGTGACGCATTTTGAATATTGCCACTTCAGAACAGTACCGGTCCACATCGGAGAGTCATTTACTCATCGCAACTTTGAAAGAGTTTAACGTAGTTGTTTGACGATCAGATGGAGGAAAAGTTACCTCTGAGCATGCCCTCTTTGTCGTATTCTTCTTCTGGGCGCTCGTTGGCGGTTGGCGCCCTGCTCATCGAAACATTATCGTGGAGCGTGGATCGTCTGGGCGTGTCAGAGAACTGTTTCCGATTAGATGAGTCGATGCACGTAAACGACGGGTAGGAAAAGATCAGAGGTCACGTTTAAAGGCGAAGGACATTGAAATTCGGAAAGGTTTAATTCGGATAAGAGAAAAGAGTCTCATGCAAACCCACCTACTAACTCAGAGTAGGCCTGCTTCTGGAAACTCCCCCCCATCCCCCACGCTGTGCCCTCTGTCTCCTTTCCCTCCTCTAGCTGGTGGAGGAGAAAATCAGTCTATGATCGGAAGAGTGCGCCCCCCCCCCCCTTCAACTCTCCCAACTGCCTGGTGGAAGAAAAATAAAGTTAACACAGATGAGTGCTCCCAAATGAAAACAAGTTTGCATACCAGCAGCACAGGACTGCGTGGGAGGGATCGGATCTGTTCTGACAGAACAACAACAAACTGACTCGACAGAAAGACAAAGCAAGCACCCGCTGAGGTTTGATGTCATTTCTATCCGAACAACGGCTTTTCCTTTTTTATTTTCACTTTTTCACGCTGTCCTCCTCTCTGTCCAGTGAGAAGGAATGAGCTGCCTCAGCGCGGCGGCGGCGGCGGCGGCGGCGGCAGCGGCGGCGGTCACTCCCCCTGGGAAGTGATTTGAGAAACACCACCTGCAGCTTTGAGAGGCATCATTAACAAAGGTCAGATGTGCTTACTGTGAAATCAAACACAGGAATTTCTCATTGACTTGTTAATACACCTGATTTCCTCGCCCAGGGTGAGAGTTTGCCCCTCGCTGAAGGAGAGCGAGACAAGGGTGCCCCACTCGGGGGGCCAGGCATTTGATTTAATTCAGAGGTTGCTGGTAGAACGTCCCTCTTGAGTAAAACAAGCATGTAAATAAAATCGGCATCATTAACAAGCCGAGTTGAAAAGAGAATCAGTACAGGATGTTCTGGGTGTTCAACTCTTGCAATCTGGCCTTTAGAGAAAATTTGATTCTATCCAGATAATATTAGCGTTCGATTTTATTTTAACTTTGCTCAAAGACAATCAAGGTGTTTACCTTCGAACTGGGCTTACTCTGTATGATTCCAGAGTCCCAACAGTGTACCACTACATTTTTTTTTCGGAAGCTAACAGTTGGTCTGTCATCCAGCCTGTTTTCGATAGTTTCCATTGTCAATAAAGTTTTTTTGAAAGCTTGATGGCAGGAATAAGTGTGTTTTATGTCAACATGCTAAAGAGACCGAAATGAGCTGTATCGATAAGTTTCTTCATCCTGTGTGCAGAAATCTCTTTAAAAAAAGACGCGCCAGTGTATCTGGACTGGTAGGTAGCTCGGACCAGGTGGACAGAACGGCAGGTCCATTTAGCCGAGAGACCTGGAGGTAGGCGAGCTACGTTTGACAGAATAGAGTGTTAACTTGATAGCCAGCAGCGCTCTGACAGCAAAGAATGTCGGTGTGTAGTCGTGCAGTTGCAGTTGCTGCCAGCCACAAAATGCACTTCCTGCTTAATGACTACATGTTTTTTTTATTATCCTTGTGCACACGCGTTGTCTCCATGGCAACTCAGACGCCGGTAGCCACTTTGCACAGGCGAAGTGAATAAAGAATGCGCTGACGTCAGCCGATCCAGTCGTGGCTCTGCTTCAACTGTGCAAAAGCATAAGTCCACTGACCAAAATATCTGACACGTCACAAAACCATCCAATCGTCTGAAGGTCATCCAGGAGCCGCTGATAGGCCGTCGCAACCCCCCTGTGCAATGCACGACAATCGATGTCCAACGAGACGTCCCGACAGTCGTTAGGCTCGTGATCTGGCTCAAATCGTACGGAGTACGCCCAGCATGCATCAATGATCTACATCTATCTGGGCCTGTAGAGATCAATCAGGAGGATCGCTTGTACAACACAGGGGATCGGGGCCTCTTTTTGGGTAAATCCTTGTTGTCAGGGACAACAGCGAATGCCTAGTCTGTGGTCTTCTTAGGCCAGAAGATATGGCAGAGTTTCCTGAACAATCCAGTGTGCAAGGCATTGATCTTTGTCACATCAACCATCATAGTTCATTCATCCATCCATTCATCCATCCATCCATCCATCCATCCAATTTCTATAAACACTTATCCTATGTATGGTTGTTTATGGGCTGTATGGAGGAAACCAGTTATGACTTAGGATGCGTACATTTAAAGTTACCTTGTAAAACTTTTCACCATAAAGATCATGACTTCATTACTATGTTTTTAAAGTTTATTACTATGATCATTACTATGATAAAGTTTATTTTTGTTAAATAATGCTGACTTCCAAGTGAAAATGTCTTTATGTCATTATGACATTTTAAGTTACTGGCTGATGTAAAGTCTTCATCGGTGTGATCTGTGCCGGCTCAGAGACGTGAGGAGGAAGCAGAGAGGAGCCTCGGAACAAATGAGGCTCAGGAGAAAACTGTAGGTCATAATGTTGATATGACCTCACTCTGGGCATTCCAAGAAGTTCATATACAATTTCTCTGGATTGAGTTTCAAAACATCAATTTAAGCCAAAAAAAACTGGATCTTTGTGCTTTTTCCCAAAACTTGGAGTCATTTATAACAGGAGGCTTTAGAGAGCGGTGTGTTGATACTGCTGCTGCTCCATGTCGTCTGAAGACACAACTATAAGTCTGAGCATATAAGGGCCCGCGAACATTTTATCTGTGCTTCTACGCAAAAGCTTTGGACAGAGAAGGAATGAGATCACTAAAATTACACTGTCAGACATTTTCTCACGGTAAATTTCTGGCTGCCACAGTTGCCAGCAAGATGTTGTCTTTTTTTTAAAAGTAAAACTAGAGTCAATTCTGTAAATAGAATTTTTTTTAAAACACAGTACTGTAATGTTTGTAATATAGGTTTTATGGTAAAATACTGTAATAAATAAGAAAAAAGTTAAATTACAGTAAAATACTGGCAACTACAGTTGCCAGCAAGATGCTGTTTTTTTTTAACTAAAAAAAAAGAAATTCTGTAAATAAATATTTTTTTAAAACACAGTACTGTACTATTAGTAATATAGGTTTTATGGTAAAATACTGTAAAAAAAAATTAAATCTATTAAATTAACAGTAAAATATTGGCAGCTACAGTTTTCAGCATGATACTGTTTTTAACAGTGTACCTACAGTAGTCTACAACAACAGTATATTACTGTAAAATAAATATTACCCTACCTTACTGTGTGTAATCTACATGAAGTTAATTACTGAAACATCTATCGAAGCACAATATCGACAATATTTTTTAAACTTGTTTTTTTTATTTATTTACGTTAACTATGTGCTAAATGAGAGATGAGCCTGAATGCAACACGACTCTGGCCAGTTAACAAATCCGCTTAGTCAGAGAAAAATAAATAATGACTGTATCATGCTTTTAAAATGCCTTAGTAGCTTCCTGTTAATACTTTGTTCCTAAGGGACTTCCACATTTACAGTTATATACTGTATTTACAAATCAAGATTACTGTGAAAATGTCCTGGGTTTTTTTTACAGAAGTTTTTTCCAACTCCTCTACTCAATAATATATATATAATATTTCATGAAGTTTAACATCTGATTGTGTGACAATATTAAATGACATGGAGAAAGTTAATTATCCTGAGAAAGATTTGATGTTTTATCGTTGAAGTTTGAAAATGAGTATCAGTTTCTGAGCGTTCGTTGAGTTGTAGCCCAGGCAAAAAAAATAATTTTACAGATAGGAGCAGAGAGAGACTCAAGGTCGGAGCAATAATTAAGTCCCACTACAATATAAAGCAGGGGGGGGGACGAAGAGTGTTAACTAGATTTGATAATCTGACCTGGGGTTCTCGCTGTGGCTGCTCCTGCTAATTAAATGCAGGGGGGAACGCACCTATAAGCTATTCACACATTTCCCATCAGCAGAGAGGTCAAAGCAGCACTTCCAGGTACGTTCCATATATGCATCTCTCTAATGGTCCCACATATCACGAACAATTTGCGGTCATAACATTGTGAGAGGGGCTGTCCTTTGAGGAGAAACACACCATTAAGAGTCAAGCAGCTGTGTCAGATCAGACTTTTACACAGCCGGCTGCTTTGTCATGTCAAGAGAAGGTTGAGGCTTGTCCTTGTCCACTGAAGCGAGTGTTTGCGGAGTGGAAGCAGGCCCGTGGGCAGGTTATGAGCGCTGCACTCATCCATGTAACTGGAACGTATAAAACACTACGCCGTGTTTCTACTTCTCTGCCTTGTGATTAAGTGTTGCATACGGAGGCTTGTGGGGTTGAGATGTAATCATGGTAACGCGCCGGAACGGGGGGGACGACGCGACGACGCTGCGTCATCGCGCTAAGCCTCCATGTGGCATGAAGTACGGCTCGTCCTGCAGACGACGGGGAGAGCGCCGTCACGAGGGAGATGAAAGATGAAGCGCATAATTACACGACGTCAGGCGAAAATAAAGCATGCGACTTCATTCGAGAGGATGCAACGACATTGTTTCTACTAACGCAGGGTTTTGAGTCGTGTCGGAAGTCTCCTAGCGACAAAGCTACGTTGATCTGGGAAGTGGGGCTCAGGTCAGGTTAGAGTTGAAAAGGGTCAGGATTAAGATCTGCCTACTCAGGTTTCCTTGAGGATGGCCGTCCTGTAAACCGAGTCAGTCTAATCCCAACCAAATAAAAAAAGAAGTCCCACACGCACCCACGGGGAAAAAGAAACTTTTCCCCACCTTCCTAAACGATGTGTCCAGGATCACATCATGCTCTATGGCCGTCATTGAGGCGGGCCGTAAAGCGTTTAACACTTTGTCCCCAGCCCACAGTACAATGATCACATTGCGGCATGTGATCATGCAGCACTGTCATGTGACTGAAGGGGTTAGTCATTCTTTTATGGTTGGCTATGTTGGCCGGTGTCAGCATGTCAAGGTCCACCGATTCGCCCGGACTGAATCATAACAGCTGTTTCTAGGAGTTGATTTTGTGGAGATATTCACCATCCTTGCAGAATGAACCCGACTGACAATGAAAGATTCTCTGATTATTTTTCCTTGAGCTCCACCGACCTAATTCTCGAAGCACTGCTGCCCTGAACTTATTGCAATATCGGGACAAGGATTTTCAGAAACAGAGTCGACCTGTAAACTTCCTTGTATAAAGTCTTTGTTCTCTTCAGGTCATGTGTGAATAGAGGCGTTTACTGTGGAGAGAATACGCAGCTCAAAACGGGAATATTGATGAATTTAAAAGGAGTGTACAGCGCCCTGCAGAATTAGTGACACACTTTTATGAAAAACTTGTAAAATCAGCTGTAAAAAACTTTATTTAGTATTTAAACCTATTAAACTTCTTCACAAAAATCAAACCTTTTTTTTCAAGTAACATGATGAAGAGAAACATTACAGTCTTAAGATAAAATGAACATTCCTGCAATCAAAAAGAAACAGAAGCATATTTCTAATCTTATTATATATTTTCTAAGTTCACCTGTTTGAGTAGGAACTCTGAAGTGTGTATCAAGGACTTCCTGTGTAACTGGGGGTATAAATATGAGGTGACACAGACCTAGTTCCTTTCACAGCAATGATGTGTGAAAAAAAAGTTGCACAAATCTGGCAATGCATTGAAGGAACTCCCACCTCAACAGTTCAAAATGTCACTGTCAACTGTTAAATCAATGTGGAAGAACTTTAAAGAGACTGGACGTGTCGGGTTCAGCCTGGAACAGCACGTATCTGCAAAGTGACCCACAACACACTGTGAGCAGGAGGGTTCAAACGGTGAAAGATCTTCCGAGGATCAGAGCGAGTGGAACTGCAGAGGTCGGCTGTTTTGGAGTCAGAAGATCTCGGCACAGACCCCAACACCGGCCGTTTGGGAGGGTAACCAGAGAGAAGCCTCTGCGGTCGTCCACACGCAAGCTAAAGCTCCTACAGTTTACCAAACACCACTGGAATGGAACAAGGTCAGAGGTCACATCAACAAAGTAGAGCTTTTTGGGCAACAAATGTCAAAGATAAGTGTTGCAGAGCTTGAAAGAAAGACAGAGAAAAGCCCCTCATACCCAATTGAAGTCTGGTGGCGGTGGTCGGACATTCCGGCGGGACAATGATCTGAAACACACCCTCATAATCAAACCCAAGAATGGTTTAGAGATCACATAGTAAAGGTTTTGTCACTGCCATCCCAGTCAACTGACCAGAACCCAACAGAGTCCACAACCTCAGAATCCGAACTTAGAGAGTTTTTCTGATGTTGACAAATGGTCTCCGATCTTTTCCATGTGTTCTGAAACCTCAAACTACAGAGGGAGACTCCGGATTATTATTGTGTCATAATATTAAATATACATATATATATATAACACACTTACATTAAAACATATTCAATAGTAGACTATTAAAGTAGTCACTCATGTCACGATGAGGAATGAGGCAGGGAAGGATCATCCGCCGTAACATCCGCCGTAACTTAACTTTTGTTCTTTGGGGATCATTAATTCATTTCATGATGTCGGCACGATAAGAATAATTCTGGGCAAACACTCTTGACGATGTGAGATTGTAGCAGGGGGGTGATGGGAAACACCCTGATTGAGAGAGACAGTCTGTGGGTGCTTGGTGAATGCTCTTGTGGATTCAGCTCTGTTACTACCTCTGCTGCTCTGTGTAAAAGGGGGCTTATGGAAGGAGTTCTTGTTAGCGGACAACTCAACATGGTGGACACGCTAACATGTTAGCACTATAATTGTGAACATAAGGAGAAATCATTTATTAGTCACAAGCAGCCATACACAGTAAACATGGTGAAATTATTTCTCTCCCTGCGGCCCCCCTTGAAGTGCCCAGATAGCTATGGTTTCAGGTACTTGCTCAAGGACCCTACGTCAAGTAGCCCCCCCTGGGATTTGAACTGGTTACCTTCCGATTCTCCAATTTGGAGACGGCCACTCTACCCACTGCGCTAAAGCCGAGCCAACGCAACGGTTTTCTGTCACTGGCAGTGACAGAAATTCCACAAATACTATAACACTGTTGATTTTACCGTAGTCACTAGCCATGCTCCAAGTGAAGGTAACCTACCCTGTTACTATGGCCGCTCCTCACCCGCTGCGCCGGCAGAGCAGCTTCTGCCGGTTGGCTTTAAATGCGTCATTATTTCTGCCTGCACAGTCACCAGGGACCTACACTGCAAGAATAAGCCACCAGATGTTTATCTGGTGGCTTATCAGCATTGACTGAACTCATTTGACACGGGCAAGAATGTAAGAGTGTTGATTTAAATGTTAAAGACCTGCAAAGCAGGTTTGAAACCCCACAGAGCCTACAGCCTCATAACTGCTGCTAGATTGTGTTTTATTTTGTCTTGTTCCGGTGCATGTGTTTGGCTTATTTATCAGCAACGGAAAGTTTGGTACCACTTCGCAATTACTCTCCCTTTATTGAGGATTTCTAAATTGCTTGTACGTAGTTTACTTATTAAGTTGTAAAAGTTCTATAAGTTATTTATTATTTATAAGCTGCTATATCTCATTAGATATAAAGGGGGTATTAGATATTAGAGATGCTTGCCAAATAATGACCACACTAATCTGTACTGCTAACTTGATGCTGCCAAATAGTGACCCACATTGATAAATTGAGAGCCGTGCTAGGTGGCGGTTTATAAACTCTTTATAAATCCTTTATAAAGGTAGTCTTGACAAAAAATGAAGGGGCACAAGTAAAGGGGATTGAGCTGTAGTCGGCTCAGTGTGTGCTTCTTAGAAACTAAAGAGCCCCCCCCACGATATCAGGTCAGTAAATACTGACAAACATGCAGCTCTTGATGCCAAGACGACTGAACAATTGTTGACAAGTTGATGGCAGTGCAGCATTCTAACCCTATTAGGTTATAAATAGACGTCATCTCACAGTTGGAAGATGACAAGATGCTCCTTTTCTCTCCAAACTGGTGTCCAGAATCAAGGTCTGTTCTCACTTAGAGGCTGTCACGATGCCTTCTGCCACATTCATGCCTCCTCCTCCAGCAGATGCGATGCTGCGACGCTGCCAGGCTGTACATTTTCAAGGATGAGGCAGTTGGCATTGAAGCCTCTGCTTTATGTCGTTCTCCTTCTCTCTTTCTTTCTCTCCCCCTGAGCTCAACACTCACAATCATCGACTTTTTTGATTTATTCGCCGCTGCTTCTCGGACCCCCTCGAGAGCGGTGGGCTCTCTGCCAGCTCTAATGGTCTGGACTGGCGCTGAACTACCACTTATCAAACAGAAGAAATTCACAAAAAAAATGTTTTTTTTTTAAATGCTTTTGAAAAAGGTCAGTCATCCGGTAAATAACCCGATGACAAGATCTCAGACTGGATGTTTTTTTCCCCTATCGTTTTCATGAAGTTGGCGAAACAAGAAACATCGACAGATTTAGGGAGTTATTCTTTTTGCAGAGTGAAGAAAAGTCTGATACCGCTCTCATGTCTGTAGGACAAATCCGTAGCAAGAGGAGGTGAGGAGAATTAATCCCCTTTTTACAATGAGATCAATGAAGACCCTTCTCCTCCCTGACTTTGTTTCTTTACTCTAAAACAAAACATTGGCAGAAACAACGTCACTATTGCGTTAGATATTTAATGGGCTAAAGTGGTGTGGTGTATAACACAGCATCTTGGCGTCTAGAGTGAAGTCTTACATAAGCATACATGGATTAACATGCTAAAAATAAGATTGCTAAACTTCTTCAAAACGTGGTTATTGATTTCCTCTTCTGCTTCGTGGGCGCCCTTCTCCCCAAGGTGAAAATATTTTCAGTCGCTTTTCTTCTTCTTTGATTTAGCTGCTATCTACTGCTACTTGCTTTCACAGTGAGTTTATTTCTTCTTCTTTCGGTTGTTCCCTTTATGGGTCTCTACCGCGGATCATCTCGTTCCGCACGTGAATTCAGCTTAGCATTTACGGCGGATTCCCCTTCCCGACACAACCTGCCCCATTTATCCGGGTTTAGGGTCCGGCCCTTGAAGCACCAGCTCCACATTGAATATGCAGTTTGACTGGAGCTATATAGACTAGAAGTGGTGCAAAACTTCAGCGTGGCTCTGTTCAAACTGGAAATGTTAAAAAGAAGAAGAAGAAGCCCTCGTTCTACCAGTCCCAGGGTTGTTTAATTTGTATTTGACACGTGTAACAATACCCCAGGTAGACATTACTGTGCTAAGAATCCATTACTTACTTTTATTAATACTTTTAATTACTGAACTCATCTAAATAATGTGGTTCTCAAACACAATGCCTGTGAATGAGCAGGAATGAAGGAATGTTGGCGGAGAAACGAAACAGCTCGATGCGCCCAAATAAATCGCTTCATTACGAACGTACTACGTACGTAATACGTGACAGATTTGTCCGTTGATTTGAGTTACTGTGAGCCTCAAATACTCTGTTGAAACTGTCAGTTTTGAGATACAAATGCTTCCAGAGTGTGACGCTACCGTGCCGAACACTTTTACTTTTTTTGATTTCATTTTATCTTAAATGCTGGAACATACGTAACGTCACCAAGATGTATAAGCTGCAAGTTTTTCCAGATAATGTTTAGAAAAACGTCAAATATATAAAATTATATAAAAAAAAAATATAAAAACAACTTAACTACTTTTATACCTTGCAATCTATTGTCTATTCGATGTTATTTCTGGAGCACCATGGTTCCGCAACTTTCTATTTCGAGATCGAAATGATGATGCGAGAGAGAGAGAGAGAGAGAGAGAGAGAGAGAGAGAGAGAGAGAGAGAGAGAGAGAGAGAGAGAGAGAGAGAGAGAGAGAGAGAGAGAGAGAGAGAGAGAGAGAGAGAGAGAGAGAGAGAGAGAGAGAGAGAGAGAGAGCAGTGGATTTGCAAGTTTCCACTTTGCTGTCTGCAGTTGTGACAGAAAACTACAATTAAAAGAAGAGGGTAAAATCCCTGCAGTTGCAAGTGAGAACAGGAGGAATCCAACCATCCAATATGGCTTTTCTTCGATAGAAAACATGTTCCTTTTCTGTGGAGTCGGAGTTTTTGGGATTCAGAGATGATGAAAGTCGTTGCAAGCGCCGTTTCACCACAGCAGCTGCAAAACAAATGTATATACGCACATAAACGCCGCCGCAATATGTCCCCCTGGTGAGAAACAAACGCACCCCACATGAGAGAACAAAGCCAGGCATGCATGTGTGCACCGGTTTACTAAACGGTCTGCAAAGTTGTTGTGCTCCGACCGGTGCGGCACCGGCGGAGGAATACCGTCAAACAGGATTGGTGGCTTATCGACGCTCCTAAACTCTTATCTCAGGATAACTTTAATCCTTAACTTTCTACCCCTTTATTTCTCCGTGGTTTCATGGAAGCCGCTCGTTTCTGTACAGCGCTGTCGATGCGTAGTTCTGATCTTGTTTAGTTTTTTTGCTGCTGATGCACGGAGATTTCTCTGCTGTGGCACGTCAATAACATTATCTTATCTTGTTTTGTTTTTTTCAAGTATTTGTGGTATTTTGCCAACCTTTCGCTGAGGACTTACTGAGCTCTCCACATTGTTGCTGTGACTCTTCCACTAAATGATCCATGCTGTTAACCTCAATAGATGCTTATCGAAAAGGTTACTGTCTAATTTAATTCATAGCTGAATGAGCAAAACCACATGACATCACAGACAGGCGCCAGTCAAACATCAAACGGTGGGAACAGCGTTGAAACAGAAAAGGGAAAAATGAAATATCTCTTTGTTCTCGTTGTCTTGAAACAGATAAATGGAGGCAATTCCTACGATTCTCTAAAATAATTGTGGTTAGCTCATATAATCAATATCAGGCAGTGACATAATAATTCTGGACAAGCCTACAGTCTGACTGGAACAGCCACATAATTTACCCAACAGCAGCAGTTTTCAAACGTTCAGCCACGTTAACCGTGAACATGCCGGCTCTCAGTTTGAACGTAGCGTACAAACACGATAAATTGACGACCGAAGGCTCATTTATATATATGAAAATAAAAGTTTGGGCCGAAAGGTTTGGGATAGTATGGAATCCTCATCGCCGCATCCGCCGCCCCAGATTGGTTGCGTTAACCCCCATAACTCAAAAATTGTTGAGTGGGTCATTTTCAAGTTTAATACCTCAAAAGACCTTCAGCGTGAGGAAGAACTGGGTTGATTTTGGGAAAGGTTGCTTTTATATTTCCAACACTAGGGTGAACTTTATCTCCAAACAAAGCGGGTTATTATTTTTCAACAGTTGATCATTTTTAGTCCAAAGTCGGTGCATGTGATCATATTTTACTCCAAAAGTTCATATATTACTCACTAGGGGGAGCATTATTACGACAAACACTTTTTCGCATATAACTTCCTAACAGTTGGTCCAATTTTGTCCAAATTTGGTTGACATGAATCGCCGTGAGGAAATCTATCTTGCTGCAGTAGTTCATACTTTACTCACTAGGGGGAGCTTTTTCATGAAAAATGCTGGTTTTCTGACATAACTTCACATTTAATTTGCGAGGTTCAATCAGGGGGATCGCTTGTACAACGCAGACGCTTAGGGTTTTTTGTCACGTCTTGCTTGTACTATGGCCACACTGCCCCTAGTGGTGTTAAGTGGTGCTGCTCCTTTCAGCTTCGTACATAAGGTTTCAGAAAAGAGGCACGCGGGCGGAAAAAAGGACCGCAGGGCGAAGACGAAAGACTCGGCCGGAGTCCGTCTCCAAAGCTGAGCAGAAAAGAACCTCAAGGAAACTGTCTATTAATCATTTGATTAATTCTGAGTTCTTCCTCTCCCTGTCAACTAGAATAAAGGCTGGCTTATGTGAATAAATGAGTGGAATCTTTCTTCTGTATATTAAGCATTTTATAGCGAGCTCCTCTCCAGACCCCGAGGGGAAAAATGACCTGTTCGTCCATTTTTCTGCACTTTAACAAGGTTCTGTTGTCTCCTGATAAGACCCATAAGAGGGCATGCAGTGTGTCCTCATCTTACCCCTGGGATATGAGCATGTGTGCATGGTTATTCCACGCACTAATCCATGAGTGATGCTAACGCCCCACAGATGTGTGAAGGCTGGGGTCTCGTGACTCATCGCAGGGATGAATGTAGTGTGGGTGGGCGGGCGCCTCATTGATTTTGGTGTCGGAGAGATTATTGCACATTAGGGTCACGCACTCGGAGCATGGATATGTTAAAGCGGAGAATACACTTTTAGCCAGACTCCAAACCCTGTTCCTCCGCGACCCCACCCCCACCCCCTCACCTCCCCCCTTTTGTCTCTTGGAAGATGGACTGAACCAGGCTGCAAACAGATGTATTACCAAAATAAGTCTTTTGATCCAAAAGCGAATGTCAACATTGCTGGGGTGAGAGGAAATCTGGTATGGACTCTATGCACATGTTTCTGTTTCAAATAAAGACCGAGAGGGTGGGAGTCCATTCTTGGGCTTAGGGAATTGCACATGTAACAAAATACTCAAACATAATGGCCATGTGATGGATGCGACGCAGATGCGAGTGGCCACCGTCGTGATGTTCTTGACTTTGTCTTGACTCTCTGTGAAATCGTTCGTTGGCAGCTCGACTGTTATCATGAGATACGATCCGATGTGGTCCGGTGTTTACACGCGCTGACTCGGTTCTTTAGAACAGCTGTGTGTCATTCGCCGAAGTGATGATTCCCGCTGATCTCCGATTGATCCTTGTGTTGTTGGGTTTTTTTTTTTTAGGATAGCTGTCATGTTCGCTGGCGTCCGTGTAGCGAGTGTCTTCATCTGAGGAATGTTATGGGGAAAAATAAATCCAGCCAGAAACTTAACGGCCTTTGAACGCCTAAAAAAACCATGAATGATCTTCTGGATGTAATGTCGGCTAATCAAACCCTTACAAGAGTTAGCAGGGACTTCAGCATCATCTGAGGTAACGTTTAAAGAAGAAGGCTCACACCATTCATCCTAGAAACCCGGATCCTCCCCATGGTCGGTGACATTTGCCAGAGCTGGTCTTCGTATTACTTCACCCGTTGCTTCATAAAAAAAAGGGAAGTTAGGAGGGTCGGATCCACTTTCCTTAGAGTGGGCTTGTCGTCCAAGTTTCACAGCTTTTTTGATTTATGAAACCCTCCGAGCTATCCCAGCGTCCTTCTGTTTTTCTTGGACTTGTTTGTCTCGTTCTTTATTTCTTACTTTTCGACCATCAAGGCGTCAAATAAATGTTAAAAAGCTCTGTGAGTTTGCGCTGAAACTAAATCTCTGCTGTGGTACACTGCTGCGTTTGGAAGCTGACATTTTGCATTAACATCAAGATTCTGGACAAGTGTAGACAGGACCAAGCCAGAAAATAATCTCTGCCTCAATTAAATGGGCAAATTCTTCTTTTGATCGGTTTTTGAAAAGGGTTTTGCGTCCCCATGCAAAGAAATTAAGTCTGTTTTGATGTCGAGCGTTAATGGATGCACCTTTTGAAACACACACCTTTATTTTTATACCTAGATGGAGTGTTAAACAGCCTTTAGGCCTTATTCAACCATTTACAGAATACCACGAGTCAGAGAAAAGAAAAGCCTCACGAAATGCATGAAGAGTAAAAACATTTTTTTATCTCACACTGACCAAAAACAAAAAACACAAACACAAACAACATACTCCGCAGAAACATGTTTGTAGAACTAAATGGCTGTGTCACTGTGGGGATTCTCGCTGACACAGCACATATGGAGCTTTGAGGCGAGAATAAATCTGTATTCTTACACACAATAAATCAATCAACACACACACACATGTGAGCTCTCAGCCCTGAGGTTCTGAGGTTCTGTTGTCGTGTCTCTCAGACAACCGCACCTGCAGGTCTACCACACTACAGCGGACAGGAGAGGAAGAGCCATCACTTCCCCACAGGACACCGGCGCTAATGAGACTCTCTCTTCCTGGCTCCGTTCCCTGACTCGCTCTCACGATCTCCCTCCTGGAACTGGTCTAACCTAACCCCACTGCCAAAGAGTCAAACTGGAATGGCACTGAGTAAACCGAGGACTACTCCAAGGTCAAACAATCCAACATCGTTTGACAGTTTGCCTTTCCTGGCCCACGTCCCAAACCTCCCAACGCTTTTGCGGAGACAAAGTTGCGTATTCTTTTTTTCATGATCAAAGACATTTTGCAATACCGGGGGACAAATCCCAGACCAGCCCCCTCTATCTGAATCTCGACCAAAAACTGGGCCTACGCTGAATTCCCCGACAGCAATGTTATATCCCTGAAAAAAATCCCCAACCCCCTGCGTTGTACAAGCTATCCCCTGGATTGAAATCCTAAAACTACATGTGAGGTTATGTCCGAAAAACAGCAGTTTTCGATAAAAAAAATAGAAGCTCCCCCTGGTGGATAAAAAAAGAATTATTAGAGTAAAATATGATATATATATATCTATATATATCTATATATATCTATATATGTAAGATAGGATTCTTCGAGTCGATTTATACACACCAAATTTGGAATAAACGGACCAAATACTGAGAAATGATGGGAACAAAATCCGACCTTTCCTAAAATCAACCCAGTTCTTCCTTGCACTAAAGGCTATGTGTTTATAAAATTTCAAAATGATCCATGAAATAGTCTTTGGGTTACTACGTTAACACGAAGGATCTGCGGACGCGGCAGCAGGAACGAGGATTCCATAAAATCAAAGAGTTTTATGATATAATATAATTCACGGATACTTTCCTCGGGGCCTTTTCAATCTTTTCAAATTTAGTGGAAATCCCTCGAGTGTTTTTTGCATCACCCGGCTGAGAGTCGAACAAACCAACCTCGGGACAACTTCCTTTTGGGGCGGGAAATTTTCTCCTGATCTTAAGGAGATCAAAGTCTCCACTCGTGCCTCGGGATTTCAATTCCATAGTATTACGTGCAATTTGGACCAGCTAAGGTTCCGATTGAAACAGACAATCTGCCAGGGTTCAAAGGTCAATAACCTCCTTGTGTCGAAGTAAACGGATCCACCCACCTTACCAACACTTATCCAAGTGCAAACCGGTAATCTGATAGCTTCCTTCTCGCCCTCACACCGAAGTCACTTAGCTCACAGTGCGCCTGCAGATATTTGATTTCACATTATCAGTTCTTATCTGATCTGACACAACTCCCACTGCTTTACGCCGCATCAACATACAAGCGTGTGTGTAACGCTGCTCCCATGTCAGGAAAATCCACCGGGCTGCCAGTCATGATACGGCAGAGCTGAGGTCCGACGCTTCTGAAAACTTAATGACCCTTCACTTCAGCCATTTTCTGCCTTTTTACTCTTACTTGTCGACACGCTTGAAGAACCTTTCATTACCGCTGGAGTCTAGTGTTTGCAATGATAAGCAGCAGACGTCTCTCCACGGAACTAGACTGAAGGTATGAGCAGGAAGTGGAGTCTGCCACCTTTTAAAAGACTTGCGACACTGACAGCATTTTTATTTCTTCTCCCCCCCAAGCCCCCCAAGCCCCACCCCCCCCTTTTTTTTTGATGCTGTGTGTCAGCTGGGAGGCACGGCGCTCCACCATGCAGATGTAATCTACACCTCTCAGTTCCAGAGAACAGCGATTGTATCTCAGCAGGCTGCCGATCTGTGATTTGATGACAGGATCAGCATCGGAACACATGGTGGGTATTTTCTTTCATGAAACCCATCCGGATGGCGGGAGGGGGGGGCGGCCGCTCCGGGGGTGGGAGGGATATGTGTTTGGTTCAGCTCATGCGATGTGCGTAGCGGGGGTGAAAACAGAATTGCCGGATATATACGGCTCGGCTGACACAGCTGGAAAATAAGAGGGAGTTTTGGCGGGGGAGGTGGGGAGTCACAAGTGAGAGGGTGAGGAAGAGTCCTTTAACAGATATTTACCCAACATCGCAGGTACGGAGACTATTTCTTTTTCGCCTTTGTGTATTTAGTCTGAACAAACCCATAACGGTGTAAAGCCCCTGCTGGTGTTTGATTTTGACGAGACCTCGTCTGTCGTCCCCGACATCAAGGCAATAAACCCAAAAAAGTCTTTAATCCCCTCGTCGTACAATTCCCAATATTGTATCACTGGTTGAGAAATTGTGGCCCGAAAACTTTCAATTAATAATAATTACTATTGGGGATGAAGCATCCCCTAGTGTCAGCAACATACAACCTACTTTTCCCCCAAACTAATCCACTTCCTCCTCACACTAACATCCAATGGGGTATAAGAGATGAAAATGATCAATGAAAAAGGTTTTGAGTAATGTCCAGAAAACTGTGTTTTTCATAGAAAACATCCCCCTACTGTTTAAAATATGAACTATTAGAGTAAAATATAACAATGAAAACGATAGAGCTCCACAAGTAAATTCAGATGCACCAAATTTGGAATAAATCAGACAAATGGTTGCCAAATTATGGCCCTGAAAATGTTGAGATAAGCTCCCCCTGGTGTCGAAAATATACAACCGACCTTTCCCAAAATCAACCCAGTTCATCCTCTTATTAAGGTCTATGAGTCTATCAAATTTGAAAGTGATCCAAGGAATCGTTCTTGAGTTATCGCGCCAACACGAAGGATGCAGCGGCGGCGATGACAATTCCAGAATATCCCTGACTTGACTTTTGTTCCAGAAGCAAAGGACGTGTGACGTATAAGACAGCAGTGTTTCTAAATATGATTATATCTTGTTTTCTATCCAACAAGCTGTGAAGTACCTTACCTTTTGTTTTACATGGCAGCTGATCTTGGAGCTCCAAAACCTGAACAGTTTTTTGTTGATCTTCTGTGAGTTGGATGCTGAACGGGTCCAACCTGCTTTTTAACAATGAACACGTCGTTTCTACGTTACACCCCTTTCCAGTTAATACTAACGACAAAATCAGTCACGACGTTGTCTACTGGCTCATGGGCTGAACCAAAAAGATCCAACTTTATGAAGCTAACATAAGACGATGAGGTACCATAAAGGAGCGGTACTGTACCCGATAAGCAGAGACCCGTTCAGAACATATCATAAATAAGGGATATCCGATTGTCTGGAACAACAATCCTCATTCAAACCAGAATTAAACGATTTTTTCAGCCCGCTTTGGCCCCTGAATGTCTGAGTCAGCGTAAAAAGGTAGCGATGGCGTTAGTCGATTGAGGCGTGTCCCTTCTTCGACTGTGCGAATGCTCGAGTCGGGCCAACCAAAACCTCGGACACGTCCGAAAACCTTCCGATCATCTGATGGTTGTCAAGAAACTGCTGATCAGCCCCTCGCGATCCCCCCCTCGTAGACTGAACGACAAACAACGTCAGACTAACCCCAACAGTCGCCCCGACGGCCCTTAGGCTCATTATGAGGCTTAAACTGCACAGTGTACGACCCGGGAAGAGGTGTGGATGAAACAGGGCAGGACAAAGTCCTGTTCCTGTTCCGCTCCAGGGGCTGCACCAGGCTTGGAAGGAAGGCTGTGTGCTCAATGTCTTCACACATGTGTGACGACCCGGTTGAACGGAGTCAGGGAGGGAAAGTGTTTGTGTGTGTGTGTGCTTTCTAACAGAAGCTTTTATCAGAGTCAAGCTCCTGCGTCTGTAATGTCAGGGGAGCGAGAGAAAACTCCACTGGTTGCAACACACCAACATCCAGCAGGCATCATTAGTGGGAGGCTCATCCCGCCCTAGTGAGCCAGGAGGGGCAGAAACATGCACTTTACATGGGGGTTAAAGGGCAATGTCCCACGGACATAAGACAGAGCAAACACAGACACTGCTGTGGAGGTTGGACTCCGAGGTTTCCCTGACTGACAGAGCTCCGGTCGGCTCGCCTCTGAAAGGGAAAAATGGAAGCGCCTGCACCATGATTGCTCAGTCTGCTACGCCTTGAAATGCAGTTATAACAGCTTGTTGACATCAAGCAGGAGAGCCGTACCCAGTTTATCTTGATTTTCTTGCTGCGCTGCTTTGTTTCACTCGTCATAAAAGAGCCTCTCAGCTCCATAAAAGCGAGCAGGACGGAGGCGGATGTGTGCGGCAGACACAGCCGGGGAGGCAGAGCACCAGAAAGCAACAGTATTGGTTTAATGTTTCCAACTCCCCTCGTGCTCGGAGGTTCCCCCCAGCACAGTCTCCCACTGAAATATTAATGCTGTTTGACAGCTGTTTCAGCTGGGAAAACAAAGGTACTTTTTCTGGAAAGGGCCAGAGACATGCGTTCGAGCGTGGCCTGGCTCAGACGAGGAACAACTGACCCAAACAGCCTCATTAGGAATGTACCGGTGTGACATTTTAACGAGATGCACCTCATCCTCAGGTGCGGCGGAATCTTTAAAATGCATATTAAGATATCAAGCGGTGACAGTTTGTAGAAGTCAACCATGATGTGTGTCCAACGTTCACTCCACCTCAACGCTGCGGCCCCCACGCTCTTAACAAGGTGCTATATGTGAGCGGCGTCCTCCCTAAAGCACACACACACACACACACACACACAGCCCCAGCGTGGAGGAGGCACTTTACAGCATTAAGCTGCCTGATAGCACATGTCCGCCCCAGAGCTACCGAGTCATTTAACGGACACTGCTCACACCAATTAGAGGGAATCAGCCAGGCTACGCTACGCCGCCGCCGAGGCTGTCAACAAACGGCGACGCACATCTACGCGCCCACGCGCCGCGGAAAGTGGTATCTCACTGTTTCGTTTTTGATTAAGAGCATGAAAATAGCCCGTATGGATAATCCCTCCCTGTCAGCGCCGTCAGCCGTTCACACGCTGACACATCGCATGCGACGAATCCCTCATTACCATACGCAAGTCATTCCAAGAGGGCCGACTACAAAGCCCTGCAGAACGAGCCGCAGAGACCGGCCACCTGGCTCTCCTCTTCTTCTTCTTCTTTTTTTTTTTTTGTGCGAGGTTCTGGAGCGACTCCTTGTCTCTTCGCCGGCCAAGCCCGGAGCGACGCGACACAGTATGAGGGCCACTGAAAGGCAGAGGCGAGACGCACAGCGCGAAACAGCTGCCAGAGAAAGAAGGGTGCACAAAGGGGTTTGTGGTTGCACGGCCATCGGAGGGGTCAGGCCCTGGAGAGCACCTGATTCATTTCTTCTTGAGGGCTATTAATCTTTTCAAGCACCAGAATCACTTTGCCTCTCAGGAAAGAGGAAAGGAGATTGAGCTTTCTATTACAATCAACCAGAGGCAGTGTGTCACCCGGAGCGAGGGGGGGCGGGAGGGGTGGGCGGTCAGCGGTGACAACGTCCTTGCCGCTGCCTTTCTTTTACTTTAAAAAACAAAACAAGGGAGGGAATGCGGTGCATCACACTGGGCGAAATAATTCTGAGATCTCCATTCAAAGCGAGGTCACAGTCAGCGCCCCGTTAAGAGAGGTTCTGTGGGCTGAAAGGGCCGAATGGTTCACTTCATCTTCACACCACATAAAACCTGAATGCTTCCAGTACAGATGGCATTTTCAGTTTCAAGTCTCTCGAACACAACTTGCTTACAGCCATGAGTTCTTTCAACGCAATGGCTGCCCAAGATTGGATGCGTTTCCCAGCTCCGTGCAATTAAACCCCGATCTGGATGAAGTCGTTCCTGCATTCTTCCACTGCAGACTGCAGGACTGTAACTCTTCCCTCCCCCAACTCTTCTTCAGCCAAACATCTGAATTCACCCTACATTTGGCTCAAAATGCAGCAGCTCGCTTTTTTTTTATGTTGCCTTGTGCAGGATTATCTCATTCTTTTATTCTCTTACTTTCATTTTAGTCTTTTATTCTCTTTGGGTATTGTTTCACTTTTATTTCTTTTAATTATGTTTGCACACTTTTGGCGTTTCTTACTGTTATTTGGGAATGTGATGTCATCTTTCACTCTCATTTTGGTCTTTTTCGTTTTTTAATTGTTTTAAATATTGGGATGTGATATTGTCCTTTTTTATTACATTACCTTCACCGCATTGTTTTGCATACACTGACTGACTTTTTTCACTTTCTTGTGCCGATATGTTCTTTTTACACCGTTCTCTTTGGATCATCTTGTTTTTAGATTATCCATCCTTCCTTTTTTTTTGGTTGAGCCTTATGGATTTGCTCTGTGTCGTTTTATTACCATCGGAGTTCCCTGCCGTTGCCTCGTCTGTCAAAGCACTTAGTACCATTTCTTTTCAAAGATGCAGTAAAAACAAAGTTATTTATATGCGTGTATATTCATATAAATTGATATCAGGTGTGGACATTCTATACTTTAAGTGCTGAAGACGGGGAGGGGGGGGAAGCCGCAAGTGGACCTCCTTCGGTCAAAGGTTCGGTTTTATAAAAAAAAAAGCACATTTGCTGTCCTTTATCACAAAGATTTGGAGTGAAGCAGCTCATTAAATCCAGAAAAGTCTACCCTGACCCTGGCGTAACGCCGAAGAAGCTCAGCGAGGCTGTTACGACATGTTACGTCTACACAAGAATGCCACGGTGTAAAGGATGTGCTTCTAAGGGGCGCTACGTGCCGACGTGATCCTGGGTGTGAGAGAGAAGACAGTGCATCTGATAAAATGTTTTAATGGTTCCATCCAGAGACTGACAGGCTACGTCTGAGGTCAAGAATGAGAGCTGTCCTCTACCGGATTCACCTCATCCGTCCTGAGCCACTTATACAGAATGTGAACCCCCGCAGAAAGCATTCCAGCAGTTTCTCTGGGCAGAAGCAATGAACCTGACATCACATCAGCCTGGAGGAGAGGGCCGTGTGATGTGGACACCGCTGCACCCCCCCCCTCAACTGGAGAGTGTTGGCGGAAAGACTCTGGGACTGTTTAGTGACCCCCGATGACCTCCTCTTCTACGGGCCAACTCCTATCCAGTTTTAAAATCCTTTTTTTTACGAAGTGGTAAAAGCCGACACATTCTTTAATCAAACATAAATACAGTTGGTTCTACCGCCACTAGACAGAAAAAGTGATAAAGTACGGCTCAGAAAACACTTTTGTTTCCTCTGTTTTCCATGAATCCAACAAGGGATCATCTTCACTGCAGTTTCTCAGATTGGGTTACTGCGGAGTTTACGTGAGATTTTTCACATACATTGTAATAATACTGGGCAAAAAAAACAAAAAAACAATCAGTCAATTGCTTGTTCAACGCAGGGGATTTGGGGCTTTTGGGGGGGGGGGGGATATACCTTTTCCTGTCTGGGAGAACAGCGAAGGCAGAGTTTTATAATTACGATTTCGACCATGAACAGAATTGTTATCTTTTGTAAATTGCCACCAAATCTTCCCACATTTGTTAAAAGTGAACAAATGACAAAAATCAACAGAGATTCCTGGTTATAATGTAAATTGTGATACAGCAAAAGAATAAGAAAGCTAAAACAACGCCCCTAAAAAAAATACCCGTTAAGTCAGTCTGAAGTCAATATTATTTGTTTGTCATAAATTTATGGATGCTAAACAAATTCTGGCATAAATATGTCCCCCCCCCCAGTAAAACAGAAGGGGTGTGTTGTTTAAAAAAGTTGAAAACCAGTGGAATAAAGAAATGATCCTTCATTGAGAGTATAAGGAGTAAAACCGTACAGATACTTAAAATGTAGAGAGTTTCAGTAAAACGTTCTCATAAAAGTTCTCAAGTTCGGCTACCTGAAGTGAAAACACCTGAACAGTGACCAAGGTTTTTGGTCTTCAGAACCTTAAACCCCGTAAGACTGGTGACCCGTCTCGCCCAGCCTCAGCAGACTCCATTTATTAGACAGGCGGTACCGCTAATGGGCTAATTACCACAGTGGCCCACATGAATCATCAACACATTACTCCACTGAATTTACTCCACTGTCAAAGGTCACATTTACTACACGAGTAAAGGGCGGATTTATCAAATCCGAGTCAGAGACATCACATTAATTACTGCCTTGTATAATTTATCAGCTACCTTCATTAAACCGGTCTCTTGAAAAATGGCCATCAGCGCAGAGGATTAATTGCAGAAGAACCCACTGGAGTGCGGATCCACCCCGTCACGCTCCGAGACGGCTGCACTAATGGAGGAACACGGAGGCCACTTTAACGTGAAAAACGGCAACGGATCCCAATGTCACTTAATCAATGTGAACCCCAGCGGGGAGAGACCCGCCGCCGGCAGGGCCACAAGTGTCCCTAGTCTCATGTCTCCGGGAGGAAGGGGGGGTTTAAATGGGCCCACTTTCACAATGTAACTCATCTCAGCCACAGAAACGATGGCGCTCCCTCCCAGTGGGGGTGTTGCAGGGAGAGTGTCTCTTCTTGGGAGGCGTTTAACAACACCATCTGTCTCAGTAACACAATACTGCAGACACCGCCCACCTAAGGAGCCATCATCACCGGTGGCTCCTGAGGTGCCTTCATTCACGCCGGGTGAAATTCTCCTTGGAAGAAAAGCCGGAGGCGGGCTCCTTGCAACAATCCATCGCTCCTTCAGCCGGGTTTTACCATCGAATACCACAAAAGCTGATAAAATTCTCTAGAATTTCTGTCTCACTTCCAGGAAGTCTGCTGAGGGGAAAAAAAATGTAAATGTCTTGTGGGCCAGTGTTGGCGAACACGCCTGAGTCAGCCGGTGTCAGCCGGTCTTTTCCGGCCCCCCTCCTCTTCTATCTTGCGGCTGCCTGGGGCCCCTGGGTGCTCTTATCTCTCCAGCAAACAGCTACGCGCCGCAGCCTCACAGTCAGCCCTCATCTATCTGCCTGACATGTGCTTCCTTGTTTGTTTTCTCTCGCCTGCTAGACGCGGCCGATGATATTGAGCCGTGTTGACGGCCCTCCTCCATTCGTGCCAGATGAATCAATCACTCCTGCGCGCTCGGCGGCTCGGTTTAGTGCCGGCAGAGTCATTTCCACTTCAATCAATGTCGGGTCTTAAGGAAGGAGTTGGAGCTTTTTTTGTTTGTTGTTATTTCGGAAAAAGAAAGAATACAAACATCCTTAGAAGCCGATCGGCTGAGAGAAGCGGAACAATGACAAATGTCAGTCGGTGTCCTGGAATGACTTTCCTGTTTTGTTTATTCTGGTCCCAGGTGGATATTTACAATTACACTGTAATAACACGGTAGTAGGACAGAAGTTGTTCATTACGAACAAAATCCGGGTTGCATTACATTCAATATTAAAACAGCGACAGAAATAATTCATATAAAATCAAACTTTAATACGGTGAGAGACTGACAGTCGACTGGTGCAGCATGTAAGGCGGCGCTGATCAAATATGACGCCAGACGGAAAAATAAATATGAAAGAGGGACTTTAAGAGTCAAGGAAAGTTGATAACTCAATATTCTTAGCTTGATAAGACAAATAAAAGAAGGAGCAATGAAAAAAAAAAATTAAGAGTCACAGATTCTCTTACATCATTTCTATGGAGTTCAGAAAAAAAGCCGCTTTCACGGGAGCTCTTCCGGTGTTTGGACGATGAGCAGAGGGTTCCTGCCGGGGCTCAGCTCTAACAGAGTCCCACCGCTGCTTCTTCCAGATGTTACTTCCGTTGCTGCCGCGGCGTCGGGCCGGGAGCAGCTTCCCTCTGCTTTGTAGCCGGAGTCCTGGGAGATGTTCAGCTCCTCTGCCATCCTGTCTCCCAGCTCCTGGATCAGCTGTCTGGAGCCTTCTGCTGCTGAGGGGAGGGTGTCCTCTTTCCTCTCTGCTGAGAGGACTGAGGTTGCGGGCTCCTGGGGGATGGGGGAATCGACAGCTTGTGGAGGGTTGTCCTTAGACATCTCTCCTCCTCCTCTTCCTCCTGCCTCATCGGAGTCGGTGCAGCCTCGTCCTTCAGCTTCAGAATCCTCGTTTTCATCCGAGGAGGTGCTGCTGCTGCTGCTGCTGCTACTGCTGCTGCTCTCGCTGGAGGAACTGCTGCTGTCACTGCAGGATACAGGGATGCACTTTGACACTCCTTGCTCCTCTTCCTCCACAACCATTCTCGCCGCTGCCTCCAGCTCCTCAAGTTCCAACCCCAAGTCTTCTTTCAGCAGGGAGGCTTTCTGTAACGTCGCGGTCAAGGCTGCCATCTTCTTGCTCCTGTAGAAGTTGAGAGAGGGCTGGAGTTAGGAGAGCAGAACCATTATTTCACTTTCTTGATTAATCCTGGTGAAGAACTAGGCAGCGATTAAAATTAAAGCTCCATCAGAAAGAACCCGAGAGAGAGAGAGATGGTGGAGCGAGCGACTAATGCACAGAGCCAGTCTATCAAAGACACGGCCACAGGATAACCATCTACAAATCTAATACCCATTAACCGTATCCCGCTCTCATCTGAATACTAAGTAGACCCCGTTTTGTCAGAGCGAGGGGGGGCTCAATGAAATATGGAAATATAGAAGGTTAATAATGTAGGGGAAATGAGCGGCACGGATACAAGCCTCTCGTGCTCCTCTCCTCCCCCACCGCTGCTCTCACTGCGAGAGAGAGAGAGGGATTACAGAGAGGCGGACCCCCCCTCACCCTGCACATGCAAACACACACACACTCTCACCTCCGGGCTAAGAGATCAGTTCAAGCCCAAGAGGAGAGGAAGCTGTGGCTGATAACAATCAGAGGGTTTTATCCAGTGGTCATACATGCTTTTATGTCCTCTCCTCGAGATTCCTGTGACCACCTTTATACACGTCGGGTTCTGCTGAGCAGCCAGACTCTGCAACAGAACCAAAGAGGGACTGTGAGACGACACCTTTTTTTTTTTTTTTTAATCCTCCCTTCATTGGCTTCTGGCTACTTTTAGAATTGATTAGAATATTTTATTGGTGATTGCTCCGGCTCTACGGTACATGCCCGCTCTTAACCCGAGGTCCACACCCAAGGCTCTGATAAAACATCCCTCAGTCCAGGTGTAGGGCTAAGGGGGACCGGGCCTTCTGGGTCAGGATCCCTTCTCTTGCTGTGAAATGCTTATCCTCTTTACAAACCTGATTTTTCTAAATTGGCGTTGACTGGAGTTTTGGTCTAAATTCGATCTCTTACGTCTCTTCCTAAGCCTCTTAATGCATAAATACATTTTATTGTTCTTCTAGTTACGATCATTTTATTGTTTATTTTACTCATTTTCACTTGGCCTTGGATGGTCGTGTCTGTTTAGTCCTTTGAAGTGCTCTGTAACTTTGTTTGAAAGGTTCAGTCGAGCAGGAGCACAACAGAGCGAGGGTCCTCTTGTTTTTGTCGCGGTTATTATTATTCCTTGAGATAACCACGTTTTTCTGGGGGCTTTATCGTGTTCAAACTCCATGAATTCATTGTCCTTATTCCCAGCGAGAAGTATGAAACTCAGTTTACGTTTATTATATCAGGATCTACCAAAAAAGTCGCTATGACCTACAACTAACAGGAAGTCCACCATTTTGAAGATTTCCTCAGATGAGCCAAATAAAAAGTTTGTTAGTTTTCTTATTAAAGGTGTTGCCATGGCAACACAGCAAAATATGTTGAACAGGAAGTTGTTGTTTGAGAGGCTAGATAAGAGGCTTGACATTTCACAAAAATGTGTACATATGTGAGGGGCGTTGGATCTAGAACGCTCCCTTCAATATTTCAGAAAAGCAGCCCCTGCTGATTGTTTCAGACATAAATATGAAAGTATGTACACATATATATATCAATAGTTGGAATAGTGCGAAGAAGCCTCTTGGAGCGACGACCTAAAATCAACCAGAAGTCGGACACTTTTGTAATTTTTTTTTTCTTCTTCCAAATTCTGCGTGTGGTACTTGAACTCCTCCTTCAGATTTCACGTGATTAACACGACATTTGGTGAAAATCACCTCAAAGCATTTCAACAAGGCTGCAAAGGTTCTTAAATTGAAAGGCCTGGCTGTGGCGGCATGAATCTGGCCGGTCGACATATGACGATACTCGTTTAAAGTGACGGCGTCACCTGTGGGACACGGGAAGTAGGCATCAAGTGAAAATTGATGCAATTTTGTGTTTACTTATGCAGTGTAAGTAAGTTATGAATGTCCAGACCCCGGTTTACGTGCTGGTAATCTGGAAGTGGATCGTGGCCGCGATCAGGGTCGGCGATATGCTCCCTGCAAATTTTATTATTTCAGCCCTTGATGGGGATGAGATTAAGCAGGGGAACCTTTCAATCTAAACAAGATGAGATTATATACGAAATAAGAGATAAAATCATAATATCTTTCTTTGCCTTTTCATGAATTCAAGTCCTGCCAAAAACTAAAACATGGCAGAAAAGATTCCAGCAGTCTGAGTTCGAGTTTGAACTGAATATTTTTACTCAACCAGCAGCACCCAGAGGGGCCTCATATAATGGACCAAAGCACATTGAGAGGCTGAATCCTGCAGAACAGAGACAGAGAAACCCGAAAAGGAATGGCTCTGAGCCGAACGTCTCCAAAGATTGAGATTAAAAGGAACGTCCTCATGAAGCAGTACGTTGAGAAATGTTCCCTTCCTCTGGCTTCAGTTTTATGGTTGCATTACCAAAGGGGACACAACAGGCTCCTTGAAGAGCGAAGGTGTTTCACTGCTGATGAATATCCTCCTGCGAGGACAAGTTTGTGTTCAGCCATTGGATTGTTGGGAGCCCCCCGGCTCTGCACTACTCACACGAGGAAGGCCCGCCATGCTGCCAAAACTTAAGTGGTAGCTATTCGTTCCCCGGTGTGGTTAGGGATTGTGTGCCGCCCCCATTACCATGGTGATTACAAGGTGACCTCTACGGGTCACTGCGATTCAGACTCTGTCCATTCAGAGTGGGATAAAGTGTGTGTGTGTTTGTGTGTGTGTGTGTGTGTGGAGGCGCTACTCTTGCTGCCTTTCACATTTTCACACTTGGCTCCTGGTGCCCTCTCTGGCCCAATTAACCCTTTTCTGCGTACCCGGATGGCTACTCATTACTGGGGCGGTCCTAATGAGCTTCCTATTCTGGAGAGTAGTGTGTTTATGGAAGCAGAGGAGAGGGGCTGTGCATTCATTTAGGACCCTCAGGAGGGAGTGCGTAAACAGATCCTATGGTTGTGCTGGATTGTGTGGACGGGCATTCTCCTCCCCACACTGAGAGACAGCGAGGACTTAACCGGTGGCGGTGAGAACGTGTGCAGACCGAGCGCCCAGTTTCACACGCGGCTTAATCCAAACTGCTCTTGGCGCTTTTTTTCTCTCATGACAAGGTAGAATTCTTAAACAGTGGCCGAAATCAATTCTCCGGATAAGATTCTTTGGAAAGTTGCCAGCCCACGTTTGAAAAAAAAGTTCTTGAAAAGTCTTCCCCTGTGGTTTCGGTCACGGATCTGTTAATGTGCCTGAAATTCCCAATGAAATAGGATACGTACGACTGGAGTTTAACCCTCTGGAGTCTAGAGGCTTTTTCTCGATTTTCACAGATCTTAAACACACCTGTTTAACTTTCTCCGGTACAGCGCAAGTGTTTCGTATCAAAATTTACAACACAACCCGGGCTTTCTGAAAACCCGGCTCCCATTTCACTTGGAGGAACGCCTAAAAGCGCAACTTAACCCAAAACCTGAAAAGCTGAAGTCCAATTTTATGGTGTTGGATGTTGAGGTTGGATGTTGGCGTCCAATGTGGGCTAGGATTCATTCAAAGAGAGAGAGAGAGAAAAGAGAGAGAAAGTCATAAAATGAAAAATTCAGACTCACGTAACGTGGGAAAATCACTTTTTAAAATAAAATATTCTATTTTCAAGAACTTCCCTGAAAAGAACGCAGCAGTTAAGCTTTTTATTTTGGCATATTAAAAATGTAGTACAACTATCTGAGAGGAACGCAGAAGGGGGGGAGTCGACAGAATCCTGCAACGATTAAAACACATTTCTATGCTGTTCTATCCTTAAGATGAGTCAAAAGAATGTGCCATCGTGTTCAGAAACCTCCGTACTTGTACTTGTATAGAACGTACTTCTTTAAATTTATATATTCACTGGAATAAAACAAAGAAAAAAAAGTATTTCAAGTCTCACTGGTGCTAGAAGCAGAAGCAGCACCCCCCCCACCCCCACCCAAACATTACTTTAACACTTTGCTTCTGTAGGACTAAACGCCCTTTGAGGAAACATTAGGATCTATCGTCGGGAAACCTTGGCTCTCTGTCCCAAATTTGGTCCAGAAACCAACATAGTCGCATCCTAATTTGCGTAATTGCTGGTCTATTAGAAGCCGATTTTCCAGATTACACAGGAGTGCAAAACATTTACGACTATTGCCGAGTTTCTTTAATACAAATATTCTTAGAGACTCCCTGTCTCGAATGAGGAGTCCTTCGTCTCCACGCACACCCCACTGGGTCAAGACATTGGGCTCTGCTTTATGGCTGGAAAGACGGCGATGCATTGCTGATTTTAGTCACTCCCAGCACCCAAGGGTGTGTTGCTTTTAGAATGAGGTGTAGTCAGGATGCATCAAACCGTAAGTCGGACGTCAAAGCTCAGTATTAGCTATTAAAAGCTGTATTATTCAGACATTACGACTACAGGCAAAGTCACAATGCGCCTGATGTGATGTCCTTGTGATAAATACCAGGGGACATCAAAGCAGCAAACTTAAAAGCAGTGAACACAGAACATTAATATTTACCTTTTCAAGATGTAGCTTATTATTTTGGCCATCTGTATCCCATCCTGATAAGTGCTTTATAATGGACACTTTACCCGAGTATAATACATCATGGTGCAAATCAGGACATCCTCTTCTGTTACGTATCAGTGCATATGAGTTCGTAAAATAGAGTCGTTGATGGGGCGGAGCATTGGGAGATGGCAGAATGAAGACCACATCCTTTCCGAAGATGAATGCAGAGATTTGATTAGTTAAACCTGGCTTTTAAGGGGAATGAGATGATAAGTCTGCTTAGGTTATGAGCTAATATGTTAATAATGACTAAATACCGGCCTTATATGTGTGATTATGCTTCATTTAACTAGAAAAAGGGAGTTGCACATGCCCATTCACTAAGCACTTCACACCAGCACTCCTCAAAGTCTTTTCAGTCATGTCACCCTACCAAAGTAACATAACGCACACACACACACACAACAAGTGTCATTAATCTGACTAGCAACAGGAATCCTGGGTCTGGATGAACACAATCGTCAGGGATGATTAGAGGCAAACGCAGAGCTGCTGCTCCAGAACCCTCAGCGCCTCCCCGTACTTGCTCTTGAAGTTTTAAGTTAACACATTTCTGTTCCCACAATGCATCCCTTAGAATGATGATGTTGCTACTTAAATTTATTGGTTACTCCTTTCCAAGTTTTACCCAAAATCATTCCAAGGCCATAACTTTAACATTTATTTCTAATAAATGATCTTCCCTGATCTCTGCCAGTTGGTCCCGTTCCCACAGTGGAAAGTCGTTCGCCGACCCTTTTGCACGCTTCATCATCACTTGCTCTTGTTGGCTGTATCGACTTTTCAATAAAATACTCCTCACTCATTGGCTACAGGGCCGTGGTTTTTGGAATCCTTCCTTGCTTTGCAAATTTCATACAAAGCACATGACGGCTCTGATTCAGAGATCTCTGATTCCGGAGTCTTTTATCTCAAAAAACAGCGGGATGTTAGTCTGTGTTGATCACGTGACATTTACAATGCATCGCATTTAAAAAAAGACTGGTAGCAGGTAGCATTATGTAATAAGACGCTGGCCAAACTTTGACTTGTGAGAGGCGTGAAATGATCTGTTTTTTTTTTTTTTATGCCAAGTTCCATCTTTTGGAATTTTAATTCAATCTTAAGTCAACCGAGTCCAGCAATCTTGTTGCCCCCGTAGATGAGACTCAGTAAAGAAGGGCAAAACGTGAGCTAAAATCTGCTAATTTCTGGACAAGATTTTCAACGAGAACAAACAGCTTTTTCCCCACCATGACTGCAGACGCAGAAACGAGACATTCATTTAAAACTGCCTGGAGCTGATGATAGCGTTTAAGCTCTATGGAGCCTGTTTAGGTCCAAGGATCTATAAAACTCATGGGAGAGCTTCCTGTAGCCGGGCTAGAGCCGAGGAGCCTCTCGCAGCACAGCCACTTCAAAGACCGGCCCGTATTCTCTTTCCCCCGTGGGAAGTCATTATTGAGTTAGCATTGGGGAGGCGCGTTTGTTTTCTCTCCCCTCCTTTGCTCTGCGGTGGGAGAAGCTCAGCCTGCGGTGAACACAAAGGCTCTGTCCAGGAGGGGGGGGGAGGGATAATGCTGTACACAATCCAGTCATTACTACACTGCTGTTGTGGCCTGCCTTCATTAAACTGAGATGGGGTGGCTTTTTTTTTTTTCAAGGTTGGAAGACCTCTGGCAAGACAAAGATGCTTCCATCTGCCAAAAGTCTTTCAATGGGAATGGGAAGAGGGTGTGCGTGTGTGTGAGTGCGTATGCGGTGTCTGTGAGAGAGCTAAATTATAATCTGACATTTCTTTCATCGGACCCGTGTTCACTGAAAGGGCAGCCCATTCAGCATGTCTGTGCTCTACAAAAGATCACAGATAACGCTCGTCCTCCGACGCATAAATCTGTGTAATACGAGCACCAGATTTCCTCAGTGTAACTTGCAAAATGCATCATTCTCTGGCTGAGGGGGATAAAAGCTGACGCGCGGAGACGTGAGCCGTCAGTGTGACTGAGTACTGGAACGGTTCTAGACACCGGATGCCACTGTGATTCAAGGAATGAGAAACACAGATGTATATATTCATGCTCAGACCTGTAGCTGCCTACGACAGATTTATTGCGCAAACACTGATGTAACTACCTGCTGAACGTCGGATGTCACAAAGGCCTTTAGGGTTACGGTTAACTCAACAACTTTGAGGTACTTTGTGGAAGATCTAAAGGTGGAACAGACACTTAGGACACAGTTTTGATGGGAAAACTTTGGAAATAACTCAAATTTGGATTTCACCTTGACCTCGCGAGCGGACCCGGAGCTTCTATAGGCAAAAAAAAAAAAAACGCAGTGACATATTTATAGAATAGAGACAATATTAATGGACCAGATGGTTGCTGACCTAGAGTTCAATGGATAAACAACGTGGTTCTTGTTCCTGTCCTCACGCTCAACCCAATCCCATACGATTTCCGATTCATTCAATATCAATTTCATCGGGATATTTCCGTTACAAAATAGATTTCGCCTGGATATCCAAGATGTTCACAGAGAACTAACGCTTGTAAACCGCACAGAGTCCATCCTCTGGATGTAGGCATGTATTGTGGGGCTGCCCCATTCCTCTGGCTCTGACAACCCCTCCCTCACAAGGTTTTACTTAATTTGTAATGAAACAGTATTTCATGTAATGGACTTTTAATGGACATTTAATTTTCATGTCATAAAACCGATTGAGATCTTTGATCCTACATTTGTATGAAACCACACCGTACCTAATGCCTTTTAATTCACTTCTGTAGGTGAGTGGCGTTTGTGTGTATTTATGTTCCCTCTTTACCTAAACCTGTTCAGTGTTTATGAACTGCAGGGATTCATGTGTTCATTTCAGACAGACTTTTAGAGATGGTGGAAAATCTTTCAGTTCATCCTGTGACTTGATATACCACAAATTGTCAGATTTATAATTGCTATTTGACCAACAGAAAAAAAACAAAAAGCAAGCGTAGACACAACGGGTTGCGTCCAATGGCTTTTTTTTTCGGCTTAAGGCTCCTGGTCAGTTGGGTTACTTCAAGCTCTTGATAGATACTTTGGTAAAAAAAAAAAAATTAACATAGCAAATAGAAAGACTTCTAGGATTTCAAAAAATATCTTAAAATGCTTTTTATGTCGTTTCGTCGGATGATGAGAAGTGGAAAATCTCCTACAATGTCTCAACTGACAAAGCTGTGTTGTGTTTTCCACATGATCCTTCAAGTTTAGAAGTCAAGCTGAAACTTTTATCATCGTACCGCATCTTCATCGTTGACGGCTCTGGTTTGGTTTGTTGTCAAAAAAAAGTCGAACCCCTCAGGCTTGAAATTGAAAGCTGTAGCTAAGAGAACATTTTCCTGTCTCACATTGCTGTTGGGAGTGTGTGCTCTTTACAAGAAACCATCTTCAGCGGTTAGATATGGAGTTTTACTTTCTACTCTTTCAACCTTTTATTTGTGAAACTTCAAGCTCTTTAATTGTAGTTTTTCCGTCCGTCCTTATCGTACTCAACTAAAAGTGACGGGGCTTAGGATGTGAGGAGTAGCTGTTCATCAGTATCTTATTATGTGAACAGGCCTGTGCTGCACAGGCAGATAATAATCACTACACTTCAACTGTTTGTAATAACTAGAGAGGGCCCTCCACTTACGGGAAGGGGGGAAATTATGCTAAGTCTGTTTAAGATGAGCCTGTGTACTCGAGACAAAACAGTGAAGTGGCCTCATACCGAGAGGAAATCTGGACTACTTATCCCTGTTAGCTGAGAGACATTTGTGTCTTTGTTCTCCCCAGCAGGGCCTCCAGGATCTCCTTCAGTGCCGAGGCTCCCATCAGATAGACCGGCTCCATTATCCGTGTCAAAACCTTCAGGACGATCATTTGACAGTTGTGTGATGCTGCCTGGCGTTTTCCTCCCACGTATTCATCCGGTTATCACATCAGCTGTATGGCTGTGGAGGGACATCGGCAGACCGCCAAACTTGGCGACAACAAATGCCCACTTTCTTCCAGCCGAGGTACATCACTCCACGGAAGACCGCCAGCAACACTCGGATTTCAATTCTCTGGGAAAACCCCAGAGCGCAAGGAAAGATTAAACCGCTTATCATGCCAAGTAGCCATGGGGAAAATCCGGGCAATAAGTGCCTTGTGCTTTACAACCACACACTTCTATACGGAGGTGAGCTGACCCGCGCTAGGCGGAGGATTTAACACTACGCCGCCGGGCACAAGTGTATTTTCAACATGTTTGATTGCAGAAAACTTGGCAGAAGCGGTGACCCCTATCATTGAACTTGTTGCCCGGAGACTTTGCCAGTTATTGAAGCCACAGATGCTTTTCCCTGCAGGGGAGCTGCTGTCAGAAGTGCAAACTCTCTCTTGCCATTGTCACGCGCACAATGCTGACTGAGACGGGGGAGGAAGAGTATGGAGATATTGTGAAAATAAAGGAGGGTCTCGGATAAAGGAAAGAATTCAGCTTGATGGTTTTTTCTTTACACATTTTCTTTTGTGGTGGGGAACATATTCACTTTGTTATGTGTGCATGAGAGTGTGTGTGTGCCGAGTGAAAACAGCATCATTTCACACCTAATCATTCACAACTATCAGTCTTTCCATTCGGCTTTTAGGCTGCCAGGCTCAAGTTTACCCCCGAACCATTTCTTGTCAGTCGTCCAGTCTCTGGGGCGATGTGTGACTGTCAAATTCACACATCGAACCAGTTTTTCCTCCGCGCTGGTGACTTCATATGGAAACAGGAATCTCACCTCACTTCCCCTTTTCTCAGACAAAGCCTGGAGCACATCGCGTCTTTGCCGCCGTGTATTTTTTTCTCTTTTCCTGCTGGTATCTAATTGACCCAATTAATAAGGGTGGGTGGGAGGTCGCATGTGAACCGGGGCTGAAAAGAAGTTGTAGTCCATCTGATTTAAATGAGCTAATTTAACACAACAGCAGGCTTATAAGCTTCGTCTTCGCTGGCTGCTGTGAATCCTCACTGGCCCATCTCCAAACTATTTGATGAAGGGAAAAACGACAAAGAGAAAAAAAAAATAAGGCAACTGGCTTTTTGTTTGCAGTCCAGCAGCCCTGCCTGCGGGGGCTTTGGCATTGGAGGGCCTTCAAAAGCATACCCTGAAACTAATGGACTGGACTGGCCGCCGCTCCATTTGGACTAACACACCCTGATAACCATTCTGAGATAATTAGGTTTGGATGGCTGTGTCAGGCGGAATTAAGTTGAAAACACTTTCCCCAAAGGAAGCATGTGTTTAGAGTCCGGAGCGCTGGTCATGTTGGCGACAAAAACTTAATACAAGTGAGATGATGTGCTCTAGAATTCAAAGTGGAAGGGTTCCACTCTGGATCAGTGCGAGACTTAAGGGAAATGCATGCCCTGTGGCTTAAATCACAGCGACATCTTTACGAGATTGTAAATCTAAGACCGATGTCTCGGCAGTCAGAGAAACTTAGGGAGTAGAAACGCATGCGGGAGAGTAAAAAGAATGAGCGATTCCGCCCTCCAGCCAGAAAAACATAAATTAATCACTGTCCGTCTGGCGCAGCTGATCGTGTCTGCCTCGTCGGATGCGAGGACTGACGAGCTACAGATATTGCAGCGAGGTAGAGATTACGTCTCATTTTAGGGCTCACTCTAAAAAAAGACTCGCTTAGCGAAGGATGAAAAATCCTGCATGAGGGAATAGCTCGCTATAAAGAAAACAAAGCCTTCGCCATCCGTCATCAAAGCTGTCAGATGACACAAAAAGACCGGCACAACAAAGTGCATGTATGAGAGCGGAGAGTGGTCTACAGAAACCTCGGGGAACCGGAGAGAATCTCTGGTACATCTTTGATCTCGACTGCAGGGTCCTTTCAATTTTATACTCCAAATATGAGAACCTGGTTTCATAAACCAAGAATATGTAACTAGACGGTATGTACCTAAACATCAAAAGGCAATAGGTGCATCATTTAAAGGTGAAGGAAGTGGTTTTACTTGCTGAAGATGTTTTTTTAACAGCACGACAGCTTACATGAGAGACTAAAAAAACTAAGCTGCACTTCCTTTGTAGGAATAACAGATAAAAAACCTAAACATAAAATGGAACTAACAAACCAGTCAAAGGTCAGAGCAACAAGAGGTTGGCCCAATCAATTTAATGATCGATGTGGGGAGAAGTAGGAGTCAGCATGTTGGGTCGAGCTGACATTTAGTTCCAGTGTACGGCGGAGCAGGAGGAAGGAGAATCAGGGAAGGGAGGTAGGGCTCCGGTGCCCCTCTGCTGATAAGAGACTGATTGAATTTTCCAGTGAGTTGACAGAGCTTAAGAAGCTCCATGTGCTTCAACAGTCAGATGGAGAGCTTTTAAAAGTGGCTTCTTCTCCGGTCAGAAAGAGATCCCATCAACCCCTAAATTGACCTTTTGATTTTCCCACCCATTACGATCCCGGCGTCTGTAGCCTTTTTCTAAGAGAGGCCGTCAAAACTTCTGGAAAAGGAAAACAAAATGAAGAAATGAGATTGTCTGTCATGGGGGTGGGTTAGGGGGGGGCACTGAATCCCTGAAGACCTTTTATCGTGTCTGTATCTGGGCGCTGAGCCTACAACATCAGGCACACATTTTTCAACTGGGCTTTTTCCAGACGAGCACACCGCTTGGCTGAATCCTGGCCAAGAGTAAAACAGAGCTCATTACTGAGTAATGTGCTTGTAGGCTCACATTTTAAACGTGTGAGTAATTGTAAAATATGCAAAAGGGGCAGACACAAACGTAGATCAAGTGGAGAAAGAAAACGCTGATTTTGCAATTTTCAGCTCGCAATGTCGGTGAAAGGCGACACCCACGGAGGATAGGTAAAGCACCGGGACACATGGGTGCTCTGTTTAAGGTTCTTACAGATTTAATCTACTTACAGCAGCTGGCTCTCTTGAGAATTTGGCCCCATTTACATGAAAATCATTTTCTCCCTCTGCATTATAAAAAAGTTCAGCATTCATACAACAACATTGTGAATAGGCAAAAAAAGACGTTTTTAGTATTCATGCCAGGCCCGTCGTTGGCAGTGCAACTTTTCCAGAATCAACTTCAGAGTAAAACTAAGCATCTGCGCTCAAACCAGATAGTCCAAAAATAGTCCATCATGTTGTTCTGTCAGTGTGTGGATGTTGGGCTGAAAATAACATGGTCCTGTGCAAAGTCGTTTAGTGTCATTTCTCAGTTTACATGGCGACGGTGATGGGGGCGTTTCAAAAGATAACACTCTGGAGCCCATTCTTGAATGTTTATTACCAGACTCCCAAATGCTGTTGTCGTGAGTAAAAAGCTAGATGGCAACATAAACTTCTAGTCCGATGTAAAAACTGTTGTCATGTAAACAGCGCCTCAGTTACATGCATGACAATTGAAAAGTGAAACTTTGATGAAGATCGAAGATTGGGTCAGGAAAACTGCGTCTTTGCATAAGTTATAACAGTTTCTAATCATTCCAGTTTATTATCCTCACCTGTTGCCGATGTTCAGTCTGAACTATCTTATTCCCTGTCTGGAGCATAAGTTGATATCAGGTGGGCTCATTCAGCCAACCACACCCGTCCAATCACTGCGACACACCTTCACGCAAAGCCTAACGTCCGTCAGCTGTTCTTTCATGCAGCTGGTCTGCAGCCCCCCCCTCCCAATCTTGTCTCAGCGTTATCTCTCATCATTCTTAGCAGAGTCATCAGCCATCACCACCAGCATCCAGACTCCAAATAAAGGACCTGCTTTGCTGCTGCTCGTGGCAGAGACCCTTTGATCACATCTCCCCAAAGACTTTCTGATGGACTAATCATCAATGCCATCTGTTGTAACGAACATTCATCTTCATTCTCTGTCGCTAATGATAGAAATGAATTTCTCGCTGGGTGGGCCATTATGTCAGGCACACTGTGACAAATTACATCAGCAGTCATCTCCTCCAAAGCAGCGATGCACCCAGGGAGCAAAGCGGCGCTCTCCTTCGCTCTGAAGGTAATTCAGAAGATGAAGGCCTCTGGCTGAGTGTGTGTTTGTGAACTCACTTGACCCTCTGGATCCAGACGCAGTAGTCTGTGATGTAGAGATCGTTCAGTATGTAGGCTGGCTCGTTCTCCCTGAAGACTTTGTGAACATCCAGTAGGCATTTGAGGACACAGGCTTTCCCTGGACACAGAAACACACCGCAGCAGGAAAACAAACAGTGTTATTCGCATTCGGTATTAAGGATGACAATGCACAGACGCAGCAAGTAATCTAAAGGTTTGCAGTCATTGTTCCATACGTAAAAGCCAAGCTGGAAGATCAGAGGAGAATGCCAGGGAACTGCAGAGTGATTAGAGCCATACAGTCTTAAAAGACTTCCTCATTAAGAAGTGGTTCATCTGAGGCAAAGGCTGTCACTATTTTTAACATTAATTCCATCAATTTAGTGTTGGCTTTGTGTCGGAAGTGTGTTTTTTCTTGATCGGTCAAAAAAAAAATCGTTTTTCGAAAGCTCATCATTGGTGTACTCACACCGTAAAGCAAGAAGACGTTGGTTTGCTAACAACATGCCAACAAGACAGAATGACCTGTCTTGTAATTTTTGCCACACCGTGTTCCGAAGAGTAACAGACTCGTAGGTGGCTAAGAAGACGTGGACAGTATGCTAGGTCCATTTTGCAGAGAGAATTGAAGGTAAGCTAGTCTCTGATTCAACTGCGCGAAAGCTTGAGCCGGTCGAGGACAATTGTCAGAAAACCATCCGATGGTCTGACAGTCATCCGGAAGCTGCTGATCGCCCATCTCAACTCCTCGTACACAGTATGAAAAATGAAGGCCGGCTACCCCGAAAGTCAACCCGACTGTTGTGAGGCTCAAATTGTAGATTGTACGTCCAGCATAACATTATAACCACTTTCCTAACATTGTGTTTATCCACTTTTTAGCCAACAATACAGCCATGACCCACTGAAACATGAAGTCCACAAGACCTATGAAGGTGTGCTGAGGTATCTAGACAGCATGACCTGAGCAGCAGCTCTAGAAAGAATCATAAGGATCATATGTGTTTATGCATCACATCCCGAAGAAGCTTGATTTGGATCGAGATTTGAGAGCCAAATTAAATCTTTTCTGGACCATATTTTTGCAGGGTGTATTATCCTGCTGATAGAAGCCACAGCCGGGGTCTGCAGCAACGTTTAGGTAAATGGTAAGTATCTAATTGACATCTGTCAGGTGGTCAGACATTCTCCTGACCCCGAGCCAGCACTCGGGCATTAATGCACGTTGTTCAACACTAAAGTCCACAGATGGAGAGAGCTAAAAGATTGGGAGAAAACAAGAGCCGGGTTATTCTCAGCAGCAGATAAAAAGAAGGGATTTTAATTTAGCCATTCGAGGCTACAGCTGTGGCTTTTGTATGGCAGCGCTCCTCAACAAATATGACCTCCCGTCTGCTCGCATGCACTGAATCTACAAAAGATAGTAAAAAAATCACTATTACGGAATTAATTTCAATACCTCCTAGACGATTGAATTTGTTCACTTGCATAACTGGTTGTTAATGCATTTACAGAAAACGTTTCTTATTTTATTTAATGTCTACTGTGAATTACGTTGATTTAAATTACTGGTGCACAGAGCGTGTGATGCCACCATGTTAGTATGAGCTTTTTACCATACCCCGGTGTATAGCAAACAAAATCCTCTGATTATTCCCTTTCAATCCACCTTAAAACAAACACTTTCACATGGAAAGCATCAAAAATCCAATTTGTAGAAAATATAAGAGGCACAACAACTTATCTAAGTAAAAATGCGTTGCAAGTTTGGTGAAAGTACTACGTATAACTTGTAAGATGTGCCCAAAAAAGAAAACAGCTATGGGCAGAGACTGATGAATATCTCCTCATAATCTCATATTTTGGGGAGGGTGTATCCTGGTGAAGTGAAGGATATCATTATAACGGAGGCATGGCTCCTTGAAGGAATGAGGCAGTGCAATGAGTGGGATGTGTGTGTGTGTGTGTGTGGTTGTGCAAGCGAGAGAGGGAGCGAGCCTCGGGCAGCAGAAAAACAAGCAAAGGAAAAGGGTAGCAGTCAGTCGTCCCTTGGGTAGTAAATGTTCAGCGGAGGCTACAGTGTGTCATTTAGTCAACGCTGCAGCTTCTGACCACCGAGAAAAGTCTCATCTGTTCTTCATCCGACTGCTGGAAAAGTGAAGTAAGGTCTGGAAGCAAAGTCGGAAAGGTTTTCTTGTTGGCTCTGGTGCCGTCGTATCCCTTTCAGGAGCTTTTTGACCCCGTCTTGAACCGTGCCTTTTAGAAACAAATCCGTGATAAATCCAACACTGAATTTGTCTTTTTCCATTTTTAATTTTATCCTCCTCTCTGTTTTGAGAAAGAGTTAGCTGTTGGGCTTTCCACGGTGAATCCCAGGATGCCTTATCTGCATATGCCGAAACATTTAAGGGTGGCGCTCTTCTAGGTATGAGTGACAGCTCTGATCTTCGTGTTGGCCCGATAATTCCCTTCCACGCAAGAATACAACGTATCGAATGGCTACGACACTTCTCACGCCGATCGGGAACATAAATCTTATGATGTGGCCAACAATCCACTGGGGCCAAGAGAAAACGCTCCCCTGCACCTCCATGGAGCTGGTTGGCATTGTCTTGAGACATTCCAGCCCAATCAAAATAAACAGTATGTTCCCAGAGAGGAAAACCTTACAGAAACATTTGGTTCTCATTTAATCACGGGGACGTATGCAGGGAACTTTGCCCATCACATGCAGGACTTGGACCATGTGAGGCCAAAAATACAGGCTTTTCTAACATGTGTTTTTTTTTCCCACTGAAGAGAATCATTCTTTTAGGCAGAAAACCAGGGGGAAGGTTGCTTCGAGTTCAACTTCCATATTCTTACCTCTTATGAAATATGAAAAACATGTGTTAATTAGGCGAGAGCAAGTTCTCCGATAATTGAGAGGAAATGTCAAGTCTGAATGTAAATCAGCAAACTCGCATGGGCGTAGAAAAAGTACAAATTCAAAAAGCAGCAGACAGCGATGTGAACGGAATGATCAACTTTCCGTTTCCAGCAAATCTGTAAAGTCATCTTTCTGATTCAAAAAGGTCCAACATGAGGGATTTGGGCTCGGAAAACTGAGCTCAAATTTCAGACCAGGGCATTTGTACTCCAGTTACAGCACAAGAAAAGACTCCCAACTAGAGTAAATTAATAAAAGTGACCCATTCAAAATCAGAAATGAATATATCGCTACCCAAAAACCATCCGTTGCCAGACCTTTGAGGAAAATGTAGGAGGGTTTGCATTGACGCCATGGTTCCGATTAGAATCATATAGAAAATGTTCCATATAAACTGATTAACATGTCAATTGGTTTGCAGAGGGGAAGTCAAACCTTTTCAGGAACTGATGAGAGGAGCGTCCGCACTATGTCAACAGTGGAATGGATATTAAGAGTTATTTAGGCGCTTGTTCAGCCTCAAAACTCTCCTGCGCAATGCCGGTTTCTATAAAGAAGTGGACCACGGCGCAGAGTTTGTTTCTAAAGAATTGATCATCATGGTGGGAAAGTAAGAATTAGTTAACTCTAAAAACAAATCTAAGAAGAACTGTCAGGAGACCTGACGTGACCGGGAAGCACAACAAATGTAAAGCCGCTGGAAGACTTTAATATATAAGGCTTGGATATAAGACTTTTTTATCCACAAACAACAAAGTGGATCCCAACCACCAACTTCACTTTTTGACCGGTGGTGGAGGTCTCTGGCCGTGGCGTGAATCTTGGTTTTCATGATGAATCGTCAGACCAGGTGTCTCTGGGTCTTCATTACTTCGGATGTTTTTGATGCTGATGTAGAATTCCTCTTAAATTTCTCACACAATATTTGCTTCATATATAATGATGAAAGATTAGTCAAAGTAAAACCACCTGGAGGTACCGATAAGTCTTTTTTCTGCTCGCCCTCTCCCTCCCTCTTGCCCCCTGGTAGGAGCAAACCTGCGATGTCATCAAGCCATTTCTGATAAGAGCATCACAACAACTGGACAGACGCACATCTTCTGATACAACACGTCATACACTCTCCTTTTCCTTACAGCTGTCCCAGTTAAAGGCATTGGTGCACGAAAACATCAGATTCTATCAGATTACTACTAATGTAAAAGTAGCAACAATACTTCTGCCTGATTATCCTGCTCCAAACTTCCAAACTCCCGCCCCCTCTTCCTCCTCTTCACCTGCTCAGTAGCATTTCAGTTATAGCCACTTATAGGAGGAGGCAGGTAGAGCAGCTCCTTGAGAATAATTGCCACGCAGCCAGAGGGCTGTTCAAATATTTACCCCCGGATAACATTTCCTCAAAGTTCTTAACCTATGTGCTGCCATTATTGAGTTTGTTTTACTAATACCGAAGACTGTTTGCTTTCACAGTCACTCAAATGAAGTACCTCAAATAGGTAGCGTGGATTTCCATTTGCTTTATCCCGACAAATTAATTAGAGGGTAACATAAGTAATGCTGGGAGGAAACACACCCTCAGACACACACCGGACCAAATTACTGCACCGCTAGAGTTCATTAAGGAAAAGCCCCGATTGCTCACACGTCCCTAAACGCCTGTGAATAATGAAGGCTATGAATTATGATTGAAATTTAAGAAGAGAGTGAAATGAGCCTTAAACACAAGGCTGTGCCTCTTATCAGTTGCTATTTTTTGGATAAAGAAGAGCCGGAGCGTGATCTTTATAAGCTGGCAATAAGCAGTGGAACCGATTCCCGAGTAAAATCTCAATAAGGCAGAGCGAATATGTGAGAAGTAAGAGGAAAAGGTGAGCTGAGAAAACAAATGTTTCAGGGGGAAGAGGAAAAAAACAAAAACGGTTGAGCTGAGAGAGCGAATCCCTGGCTCTCCTGATCAACTCATCTTCCCACTAAATGAGGCCTAGAAATTCTAATCTAGATCTTAAGAGCCTTTAATTTGCTGTCACTTACCAGAGTTAAAATCATAACAAGCGGGATAATCCCGGGCTGCACAGCGTGTTTACACGGCGTCTGTCAGCAGGGGATTTTTGATTTAAAGATTACGCTGAGCTTTGAGGTATCAAAGTTTAACAGGCCTTTCTCAACTAATCCACATTTCACTCCCTGAGGAGATGGGAGCAGGACCACTCTGTCGCCTAGTTGGAGGGAGAAATACCCGTCATGGTATCAGCCACTTTCTTCAAACTGTCTGTCCAGCGGGATGGTTCTGGCCAAGAATGTACCAGGAAACCACAATGACCATCTTCTTAGCCATTTTTACCAAGAGAGTCCACAACACTGCCACAACTAACAGTTAAGATGCAGGCGACCCACAACTGATTCTCAAAGATGCTTTTTTTCACTAAGAACTGAATAAAATTTTGCCACATTTTTTTAAACACTTATCCCACTCAGTGGGAGTCGTGAGAGACAACTCCAGCTGACATGGAGTGAGAGGCGGGGTACAGCCTGGACAGTTCACTAGTTCATCAGCGGCCTGACATCACAGTGCCGACACAGCGACAAACTTTATTAACTCTGGACAGTTACGAGTCATCAGCTCACCCACATTACATTTTCAGATTGTGGGAGGAAGCCAGAGGACCCAGAAAGAACCCACGCAAAACACAGAGAGGGAACACGCTCACTATTTTTTTGCCTCGAGAAAACAGTGCTACCCACTGAACTACAGTGCTGCCGTACTTTTAGAGCATTGCTTTTATTTATTCCTAGGGGTGGTGGGAAAACCGTAAAGATTTCTCAATGCCAAGTCCTGCAGGCAAACTGCAGGCGATCTGAGGAGGTGGAAGTGAGTCATTACATGATTTTTAGATATCCGGATCAAACCATTCAAGAAGCACAGTGGGCACAACGTGTGACGTCACAGCCTGTATAAAAACATGTCTCGTCTGCTTTCTGAGTCTTTTAACACTCATGGTTTCAAACTCATTATCTGGAACATCAATAGTCCTTGGTCATATATTTCATAAAGCCTCTTCTACTCAGCTTGTTCAATGCGGGAATGTTGCTGCATTTTTGCACCTCTCCTCAGGTATAAAAGATACAACGGTTTAACGGGAGGTCAATGTGAGGCTCCATAGCTAGGGGCGGTTCGGGGTAGACTGGGGGCAGTGGTATTACGCTGCCAGACACTACCGATGCACAGGCCTGTGGTCTCAGTTACCAGTTCCCAGCCCGGATAAGAAGAAGAAGAAGTTTTATTGTCACGTACAATCAGGCAGGTAGCCGACAGCAAATGCAAAAAAGAAAAAAAATTGCTCTGTGCGTCTGAACCATAACTGGGAAACCTGGTGAGCGAATAGGGGTTCAGTGTATTGCTTTAAGGACATTTGAGCAAGACACTGAACAGAAACTGGAACTGGAATTGAAGTTGAGACAACAAGGGCCAGGGATCAAACCGCCAACCACTCAATAAATGTTACAGCTGCAGGAATCCGGCAAATATAAAAACTCCAGCCAGTTCAACGACGCACATAAGGCTCCACTGTGGCAACACCTAATTAGGAACCAAAAGAAGAAGACGGAGCCAGCTGTAGTGGACGAAGAACGCCAAATCAACCACAGTATGAAAAGAAGTAGGCTGGCGGCGCAGTGGGACCGGATGGGGGTGTGGCATTTTCACAGCCCACAACTGGGCGATTAAAAGTGCAGTTAATTCAAAGAAGAAAAATGTCGTCATACTGGGGAGAACTTGGAGCTCTCCTCTGAGCAGAGGACGTAATCAAGCGGCATGCAACAGGAAAGATAAATCCTTGCTCTCACGATATTTTGTTGATTCCAAAGCGCCGCTCTGAGCATACGTTAAAGATCGCACTAGATGCTTCTGCGTTACATGGCACGTCTCTTCTGCTCGCTCAAACGCCTTTATGCCGTCTAAAATCAGACACATGGACAGACTTATACCCGCTGAGGCGTAGAGGAGGGTTTTAGTCACTGCTGTATTATGTGTTTTCTGCGGGAAAATAGAACCACAGAGGCGTGAGGAGGAACATCAGAGCAACATTCCCACCTTAAACTGGAGTAAGAGCAGCTAATCTGTGTGTGGTCATTACTAGAGGAGTGACTCACCTGACTGCAAAATCATCGCTGTGTCTCCAATGGCTGCAGAGATCATTGCAAAGTTTCTGTAGAGTGGGTAGCTCAAAACCCTCCGTCCAAATGACACCAGGACATCTTGCAAGGAGCAGTACGTCTGCAAAACATATAGCATCTTAGAGTTGGAAGAGAATGCCACAGCTTTATTCAACTAAGTGAAAACAGACAGACGGACGCGACCGACGGCGGAGGTTTGGTTCAGGAATATTACATTTTCCCCCCCATTTTCTTTAGGCAGACGTCTGGCTCCGATCGGTATGCTTTTGCAGTTGGTGAAGTGCTAATTACTCCTAACAACTCCTCATTTATAGAGCTGGCTAAATAAGGGCTCACAACTCTTAAACACCTCTGCAGAACTGGTTTGTTAATTGCTGCTTCTCTTAAACAACTGCCTTCACACTCTGATTTTTTTCCCTGCGCTAATGAACACACAGCCAGGAGACAGAAACGGAGATCCTTATCTCTCGTCTCTTTCTCTTTTTTCTAGGGCTTTGTGGCTTGTTACGGATGTGTTGCGAGCTTGCGAGTGCGTGTCATCGGGGATCATGCTCTCCCCTGGGCTTGTTTAGTGGGAGTGTAAATAAGGTCTGCTGCTGCAGGCAGGGGGGGACTCAGTCACACCAGTGCAGTCGACTGAGGACAAGTAAACATTCAGCAGATGGAGGGAGGAGGGGGAGAAGGGATGGCGGTGGGTAAGATGGTAGGGGGAAGGAGAATGTTCTGCATAAACGAGGCGAGAGAGAGAGAGGGGAACGGCGGGAGAGACGGCGGAGAGGAGCAGCAGGGCGGATTTCTGCTGTGACACAGACAGGTAGTCTGAGGCAGAGAGGAATCTATTGTAAGGCACAAGGTGAGAAGAGGAGGAGGAGGAGGAGGGAAAAACAGGGAGTGAGGAATTGAGCGAGTTGGCCTGTCAATAGGAGCTGACAACTCTGCTGACTGACGAGCTGTAAAGACTGTTCTTGACTCCGCCGACACCACAGCAGGGAAGGAACTACCTCTCCAACTGCGGTAATGGTGTCTGCAGCCAAACCCTCCCAAGCAGCCGCATTGGCTCGCGTACAACAGCGAAGAAATGCATCTGCGGTCATTCCAACACAAGTCGGGATCGTGTGTGCAAGCGCAATATTTGACGCGGACGTGCCGGGATCCAAAAAAACTCAAGAAGTATCTGCGGATCCTCTGGGACCATTAACACCTTGAGTGTAAACTCCAATTTAATCCTCGGATTCACGAGGGATCATCTATTCATCAGCATCGTCTGTCAGACGTCTGTCAGACGTCTGACAGACGTCGGCAGATGGATGTGTTCATTCACAGCCGCTTTGTTTGAAAAGTGCGACACAACTGGTAACAGCAACCCTCTTGCGAGCCAGCAGTAGAAGTACACAATACAAGAGGCGTCTGTGCCGAGCACCAGGCCCGGTCTGCCAGAGAGTTGAGACTTACGCTTGATTTATGGTTGTTTGCTGAAGGAGTGTGACAAAGTTGACGTGCACCGTTTGTAAAAGAAAATATGATTATGTCTTGGGGCTAGAAGTGTTGCAGGGCGGAGGTGTCAGGAAGAAAGAGGGATTCCAGGCAGGATGTAACTCTCGAGGTTTAAGTATATTATTATTATAGTATATCATAATGAAGTTGATTGAATGTAAGGCTGCAGGAATCGCTTATTTTAGTAATCGATTATTCTGGGGATAAATCGAGTAAGAAAATATCGCCTGGTGTCAGCAATCCCACCACAGTCACTATCCCAGTCTGTCAGTCTTTTTTGAGTCGGAGTGAACTTCAGTTCACACTCTTTGATCGGTTATCCCCCTCGTTTACCTGTGAAACGCTGAAACGCATGTCCTGGGAGACGCCGGTCCGGTGGGCGGCAAGAGGTTGAGGTGAGGTGTCTCGGTCAGGCCTATTATTTGTCTTAATGCTTTTCAGTAATCGAGTTATTTGCGTTATCGTTTCAGCCCTGATTGTATGTTTTTCATAAGTTTGACGCAGAAGTTTCCTTTGTATGTGCGGTAACTTTCACCTCATGAAAAAGACAACAGGAAACGATTGCTGACCATACGTTTATATACGTCACTATGGGCATCATAGATTCATTCAATAGCCTCCATGCCCCGGAACCAGAAACACACACAACATGGCGGTAACAGTGGCATTACTAAACTAGAAGATAATAAGACATTGGAATCCAGTTTCAAAAGTTTGATTTTTCAGGGCCTTAAAAATGATTTTGTCTTATGAATAAAAGGTCAAACCACCAGAGAAGTTACCATATTTTGCAAAACTCCTATCGTACCAATGGTGAGGTTGGGTATTTCAGTGACGGAGGGGTGAATTCTGGGTTAGAACTGAAAGTTAGAAAGTTCTAATGAAGTTTTTTGAAAATACTGTTTTTTACTGGACCCTAAAGCGAAACTCCTGTCTTTGTACACTTTACCAGTATATTTATTGGGTCGAGCAGTTTTATCGTGCAACCCTGGTAAATAGACATCCCACTTAGAAATATAATCGCTGTTCTAAAGAATCTTAAGTACATGCCTGTGGGCCGTCAGCTTAAATACATTTATTTTTAGGTTTTGGGCAAATGTTGAGGAATTTCGGCAAATACAAAAATCCACGTAATGCTGCCAACTGTATGATGAAAGTAGTTCAACTCCCATCTTTGACTGGCCTCTATGCCAGGACTGCGGCGTTCTAAGATCATGGGTGTTGTAGTATTTAGACCAGCCCTTCATGGGAAAATAACAAAACATGTTTCTGAGAAACAACTAAATTCATCGTGACAACAACCATCAAATCATCCAGAGGGATCCTTTAAGTCCATGTTCAGAAAAGCTGAAGACATATAACAGAGAGAAAAACAGAGAGGCTCGGGTTTCCAACCCCAAGGGTCCTGCCGTTGATGATGAACACCACATCACTGAGAAAAATTGAATAAACACTTTCCCGCTTGGTCCAAATCCTCCACTGAGGAACTATGTTAGGTGACCAAAAATGGAAATCTATCCATCCGTAGGTTGCACCAACGTGGAAAACGGCTTCAAACCCGTGATTTCTTCTACAAATAACTCTTAGAAATCTTATTAAATGGATAAATATTGTCACATGGATCTCATTTAACTATAACTATACTCTAAGGTCAAACTACTGAAATCTCCGGTTTCTTCAGTCACTACCAGTTTATTGTTGTTGTATAAGTTTATTCCAGAGGATAAACCACTTGAGATGATATGATCTGGTTGTCAAAATATCATTAAATTACTTATTGTTATAGACATATAGGAACATTTTTTTTGCCATATCATCCAGCTCTGGCCTGCACTGTTCACTTAAGAGCATATTGTAAACATTTGCACAGAGTCAAAGAATGTGCGTGCGTGCGTAGCAGCGAGCGAGAGGGAGAGAGAGAGACAGAGAAAGCCACACAGGCATTTATTTGATATTTTCCTCTCTGATCACTCAGTAACATTATACAACCTCTAATCCATCCAACACACCTGCAAGTCGAGACAGGTCTGATAAATGGCCGCTGCTGAGCCGCGATCACAGGCAAACCGGGTCCAAGGATTTAAAGAGGATACATCGGAATTATCGTTTTGTGTCACGACATTAAGAGTCGCGGTTTTTAGGTGCTTAAAAAGGCTCATGTTCAAACAAACATAATGTCGTTAGAAAGTGTGTCTGAAAGTGCAAAATCCAAACTTTATCAAGTTTGGTTTTTTTTTTTTATATATCTTGTCCAGCTCCAGAAAACACAGCTAACGGCCGTTACTGCAAACTGTGTGACTAGCAGCCGTTTGGCAACATGAACCAAACTGGTGAATGGAAGAATTTTCGGAATGTTATAATTGAGGAGAAAAAAAGCAAACCTCTGAACTTACATGCTCCAAAAATCTTATACCTAGGGATGACTTAAAAACGTTATTCTTTTATTGAAGGAGTGTTTTTGTACAAAGGCATATTTTCCTTGAACATCTTTCTGAGTTCAGTGCTCGTCTTTCTGAGCACACACCATTATTCACCTCTAGTACTGCCTACAGAGAACTTTCTTTCTTGTATGAACATAAATCCTCTTTTTCTCGCCTTCTGACATTTAACAATTTTAGTAAACACGATTTCAAACGACAGAACCGAGGGAGTTCACTTTCCTGCTGGTCCTATCACAGCGCTGAGTCTGCTCGTTTTGGGGAAATGAATTCAATCCACTTATTCCAAAATGATTAAATTTGTTCTTTTGGCTTCTCAAAGGGGAGGTTTTTCCCATATATAAATATTTAGTAGTAATCATGTCCCATTGCTACCATGAGCGGTCCATATATCTGCAGTCCGTACTCAGAAATGTGCATGTCTATTGGCTGTGCAGTTCATTTAATTGAAAAGTTGAAATTGTTAAAAAAAAACATTTTTTTGGTCATTTTAAAAAGTTCCAAAATCCCCAGTGAAACAAAATCCGTCATAATGCGAGAGTAGATCGTTTACTGTAGTCAATCGTAACGGAGATACAATAAAAGGACTCACCTCCAGCCAGCAGAGAGTCCCGCTGAGTTTCCTGATGGTCCACGATGACTCTACCTGTGAGGAAGAGGAGGCCATTTATCGTCACAATAATTAAAGACGTGAATATAACACACAAAAAGGCAGCTCGGCTACCTTAAATCTCTCAAAAAATCTTAAATCTGTAACTGAGATAATCTTTGGATGTCTTTTTTTTCCCCTGCATCAATCACATCTAATATTTCATTCTTCGTCTCTGAGGATGAACTGAGCCGCGCTCACCTTGCCTCTCTGCAGTCACCTCGCAGGAGTGCCACAAAGAGGCCTGAACTGAGCTCTCTGACTGCGGGTAATCTCTTAAAGCTCTGAATGAAATGGACGGGGGTTCTCAAGGATTTAAGGATGGAGGGCTTTGTCATCCAAGTCTAAGTGCTGCTCTGAGGAGTTGCCCATTCACACATTCACTCACATTGTGCTCTCCCTCAGTCGAGCGCAAGGCGTAGGAGTAAGCCAGCAGGATGTCCACCAGGCCCAGCCACACTTGGCGCCGAGACGGCTTGTCCAGCAGGTAGGAGCGGTTGGGGAACTTCCTCATCTGCTCCTTCTCGTCGTCGGTAAATGACACCGCTGCACAAGGGGGCAGATTTGACAGAAATGCTTCATCTCTACCACCACGAGGACAGATTTCAAACAATGAACTGTCAGTGAGCTGTGCATGAACGCTTTCAGGGTGTGACAATCGGAGGTTGTGATCTGGTGGAGGAGGAGACGCATACCTGCGCTCATGCTCAGGTATGCGTCTCCTCCTCCACCTGCGCTGCTCTATTTTGCACATTTAAGCCCCTTCTTACAGCCAGGGCAGGGAAGGACTGTGGCTCCTTCATTGCACCTCGGCGTTTTGTGTACAAGTTGCAAAGGCGTAATTGGGCTCACTGCTGTTTCGCTTCTAAGCCGGGAGCAGAGGTAGTAATTACACCTCTTCAAATACAAAGGGATATAGATTTCTCAGTGTTTAAGGTGCGTAAAAAGGATTTTGGGTCCATACTCAGCAGGCTAGAGGTTAAAATATCCTTAATTTTGTCTGTGGTCCTGTTTATACCTTGGGCGATTCCAATCACAGGCAGAAGGAAAGTTCTGAGTAGAAGAATGCATCGGGGATGCAGCAGTGGTGCGGAGACGGTTATGACCTGAATGCTGATGCTGGCAAGTTCAATAAAAAAATAAATAAAAGTACTTGAAGTGGTGGTTAGTGTTAAATGATATACCTAACGATTTATGTGCTTCTTTTCGGTGCGCGGGGAAATGAGATCCGATCACAAGTGGTCAACGGAGACACGTGCAGAGTGACATTATAATAGCAGGTGTGAAGTGGTTTATCTGATCCCTCTGGATCTACCTATAAATAGGACTCCAGCTTTGGCGTTCCAACCAGACTAGGTCAGAGATCTCACACGTAAACTTCACTTTCTGACTGATCTGATGGCAGGTGACATTCCCAAAAGGCTGTCACAGTTTAACCATAGGGCTTAAGAAATGGGAGCGATACGAGTGGCTGAGGAATGATGAGTCAGCAATATAGATTTATTCATACAACCTCTGCTCTGTGTCCTCCCGTGGGGGGAGGGGGGGTGATTTAATCAGGATTGATCCATTCATAATATATTAGAGTTGGTGGGCAATGAATAATGCAGAGAGTTCGACGCTTCTCGTCCTGATTTGGCTTTGGATTCCTGTGAATTGTATCAATTGTTCCAAGGTGTGTTGTTTCCATCAGGATTTGGAAATGATGTAGTCTGAGGATGTGGAGCAGGTGGATTGGGCTTAATGAGAGATCACTCAGTAAGTAGCTTAATTGTAGCAGTTCTGCCTCGGGGGGATCGTGGTAATTTCCTCCAGTGTTGAATGTTGTCCTCTGCTGATTTAAAGACTGGATTTTAATAAAGACGGAGTAACTCTGAACGGCTGGGGACAAAGTGATTTTTAATATGCGATGTCACCGGCGCCACGAGAGAGGGGTGGCGATCTGACCGCTTCATCCCAACTATTATGGCCAAGTCGCTTTGGGCCTGTTCTGGGAGCCCTATGTTTTAGTGAAGAGGGAAAACATGACGAGGATGACATGAAGAAAAAGTCTGATGAACGATCACCAAGATCCACCAGGAAGTCTTTATATGTACTGTGTGTGAGCACGTCCATCTGGAAATGCCGGACTTTCCAGATAGATCAGATGGCTTACCCAGAACTTGTGAAGACTAACGTCACATGTCACATGATCTGATAAAGGAAAGCCATTATTATGGTAACATGACTGGATCCGCGGTCCAGCTGCAGTTGATTATCGCTCTGAAGCTCCAGTCGCACTGGACTAGTATTACCTGGGGACCTGTGGTCATTTTTAATTATCGTGGAGGATGTCTGTGATATAAATCCCATGCCAATGCGCCATGTCAGTAATTTGAAAAGTAAAAAGTTCCACTGAAGACTGCCGACCATATTTCACCAAACTCAGGTCACCAGAGGTCAGGTGATACTTTTAGTCCCGTGTGAATTGGCATCGCTGTGATTTTGGGGCCAAATTCATTTATAGTGTTTACGCTGCTGCTTTTTCTGGTGGATATGATGAAATACTGTTTTGAACTGCATGTTTTAAGTGTATGAATCAGTGTTTCCTGCAATTCAAGTTTGTTCTTGCAGCTAGCGGCGTTCTTCATCAGACCACGGGCCAAGTGGTCCAACACTGGGAGTTATCCCAGAAGTCGGTTACCATTGAGGCAGGTATTTTAGACACAGTGGGGTTGAGCCCTGGGGTTGCGCGGATGTAGCAGACGTAGAAAAGGAAAAAAGGGCCGCCTCATGCTGCACTGGTGAGTAGGAGTTGCAGGATGTGGGCTTGCATCGGGTTTGGGGACCTCCCAGCCGCTGGTGATCTGCGCCTATCCGCCCGACCAATAGAGCCCCTTCTACCTCGCATGCACCCCTAGGCGTCGACAGTTGACCTGGTGGCAGCCGCGGGTGTTGGGCAGAGCATTGACATTATATCCAGGGGATAAAGTCGGTAAATTCAAAGTAAAATACAGACTTGGTTTATTCCGTGTGAATGCAGTGCAGAGAGGTCCTACACTAGTCCTGTTTGAATAAGGCTTAAGTCCGGCCGTGTGGCAAAATAAAAGATTAGAAAAAGTGTCAAGTGCCAAATGGCAGATGAAATAAAAAAGGGCCCTAATAATAGATTAGGACAATCAGTATGATTCAGGAAATCAAATGAGTCACATTTAAAAATGGATTAGTATCGCATTATGGAAACACAGAATTCACTCAAATGGAAATTTCCTGAAAACTATGCCTCCTTGTTCTCTCAAATTCACCAATGCTGACTTTTGAAGGAGGCCTCCTCCTAATAGAGGACCAGTGGCAATCCTAATGGGGTGATCTGCATGCCCCAGTATTGAAAGGTGTGCTGGAAAGTCTGAAAGAACATGTTGTGGTTCAACAGGGTTTGGGTTTTTTTCCCCCTTCTCCCAGCAGCTTATAAAGCATTTTCTCTTTCTGCACGAGGAAAGTAGGAGGAAAGGAGAGTCAGAGCACCCGATGTGCAAAAAGCAAGTGTGTGTATTGGCTACAGTCTTAGGCACTCCATATATTTCTAAAGACACACATGCGGCGCTTCAACACGACCTCTGCGGCTGCGGAGGGAACTTGGCTCTGCTGCGAAGGAGATTCCTGCTGAATTACGTCAGGCTTCAGGCTCCCTGCAGACGCTACCTGAGTCCCTCATCAGCGCAGCTGCGGAGCCCAGCAGAACGCAGACCCACGCAGAGACACATGTGCGCTCTTACCCACATCTGCGAGCACTCTTCTTCAAACACACACACACACATGGAGGGAAGGGGTGAAAACATGGGGGGGAAAAATATATATATATTTAGCACCTGGACTCAACAGCGGGGGCGAGGCGAGCAACCCGCCGCCTCTCACAGCGGACGCCGGGACGCAAAAAAGGAAGAAAATTAACTCAAGTATTTGAGAAAATACGCATCCAGCGCCGCCTGCTCTGACGACAGATCATGAAAACACAGGCAGGGTTTCCAATTAAGAACTGACATTCTCAGTCACTAAATGGACAATCTAAATATTGGCGTAGCGCCGGATGCTTTGGAAGTTGGACCCCGCAGCCGCGTGATGCTGATATATTTTTCTATTAGTTCTGCAGCCGGAGCGGTGAGACGAGGGGGGGGGGGGCGAAACCTGATTGATTTACCCAACAACCGCAATTCATTCATCGCCGCGATGGAGCCAATCAGTTCTAATGGGCATTAGCACTCGGCGTCTCAGGGCTTGTGCTGATTGAAAATGAATTTCTGACCTAATTCCTCCGGTTGGGAACAACTGCTTCTTCGCCGCGCGCTACAGGTCCACGCGGTCCGATGGCACGGAGTAAAATGTAATTTGCCGAAGAACTGCAGATGATTGAAAAACGCTTGTAGAATTTAAAAAAAAAAAAAAAAAAAAAAAAAACCTGAGAAGTTGACATGTGACCTCTTGGATGGTAAATAGGATTAAAGTTGCGCATACCGACATTTTTCTAACGACAGAGTCTGGACAAATTGGGGAGTGCAGCGGTGCTATCTCACTTGGACAAAGGTCAGATTTCCAAACCCAGTCATAACAAAGTGGAGTAGGTAGAGCTGTCAGGACCACTTAGCTGGACCAGCATGAGGATACAAGCCTCCAGTGGACAGCTGTGGCCTGTCAGTGTGCTGGGCCGGACCCCCGAGAGCACAGAGGGGCCAGTTTCTGCTTCATTAGCACTTGTGTCCGCATGCATCTGTCAGGTGACATATATGTCAGACTTAGCAGAAAGTGAAGGGCGAAGAAAGCCGAAACCCACGCGGAGGAGTCGCGGTCGCCATTTTAAACCGACGACAAACCGTTAAAATCATGAGCGTGTCATCAAGATTTGAAAGCGCTGCTTGAATCTCCTGACTGCTCGCCATTCTTCACAATCAGCTGAGGCTAACGCTAGTCAACCTGTCAATCAAGCCATTAAGTTTAATTTGGCTCGTTTATCTACGCGTGGGCTCCTGGCTGAGGCGCTCCGTCTGAGAATGCAGAATGAGGCGAAGGAGCCCGGGGGCTACAAGGGAGCCTAATGTTCTTCGTAGGCTAAACTAATGGCCTTTGCATCGCTGACTGATGGCTGTTCATCTGCGATCATGCCTCCGCGCCGGCGGAGACTCCCTCCCGCGATAACGCTATCAGTTTAATCTAAATCCTCTCTCAAGTGTACGGCACTAAAGACGTGCGCGGTGGCCACGAGTCATATGCCTGCTTAAACAGTGGAAAAGCCGGAATTAGAAGGCTTTTAATGGAGCCGGATGGCACAATTAAATACTCCCTGGCAGTGCCGAGACATCGCCAGCCATCAATCCTACGCAGGAGGCTGAAGGGAGGTATGAACCTGGGAAGCTCCTCTGGAAGACGCAGCATGTCTCAAAACCAGTAAATGAGCCATTGATTTGATAATGGATGGAAACTGATTACACAAAAAAAAGAAAAAAAATGAATTTGAGGGGGAAACAAGGACGACTCAAAATTACAAGGGGTATGAAAACGGAGCGCGGAGTGAGTCATTCTTACTGGGCAGATGTTCTCCTTCGAGTTAGCCGGAGATGTTGTGATTAGGGAAGGTCCGAGTTCAATCGCTCATAATGGCGAGTGCCTGTCCCGCTGAAGAGCCCTGAGGGGTTCTGGCCGGGAAGCGCGGCTCTGCAGCGCTCCAGCTGACCTCCCACTAGAAGAGGGCAGTGAAAAGACTCATGTGTCCTTTGGGGATTAATATATTGTCAGAGAACACTGTCAGTGCCTCGGGGGGGTAATCCCTGACAACAGATCCTGGTGGAATGGCTGCATGTACAGTATTTCATGTCACAGTGCTCTAACATGCAATCAGTGCAGACATCAAAACGGTTTACTTAGATTTGTAGTTGGTCAATTTATATTAACTAGCAATGCATAACTGCCCTCTCACTTTCTGCAACTGTGTGCCACCTACTGGTAGCCTTCAGTCACTACTTGGTAAGTGAGTGAATTTTGACAAGTATCCAAGTAAAGGTACTTTAATTCAATAATATTTATTAATAATAAGTTCCAACCTTATTATAATAATCCTCAGTTATTAAGATCTACTGCTTCAGTTATTACAGCATCTTTATTTGGGTTTTTTTCTATGACCAAGGTTGGAAGTATAAGATTATGAGAGTAAGATAAATATAGAAAATATAACAGTAATCATAGAATACAGTATTGCACTGTAGTTATTCTTAAAGCAACATGATCTAATCTTATGGAGAAGGAACGGATGTCGTTTTTACCGCTTGCAGGTGCACAATATTATGAATTGTCTGACAAGATGGAGGAGAGGATCCTGCCGACTGTTGTGGGAGATTATGTGTGAATCACTCTGTAAACAGTTAAGCACTTCAAACTCAGAGAAATAAAGGAAAATATATTGAATTCAACAATTTAGGGAAAGGAGAGTTGCTCTTAAAAGGAGCCTTAAGGACGGCATCGTACATATCATTTCAAGGAAAGTAGCGTGATTGAATTTATTGAGACAAACATTATGTAAAATGATTTGAACTCTAGGTCAGCACTGATATGGTCAGACGCCATTAGAACAAACTCTATAAATAATTCATCGCGTTGTTTTGCCTCGAGCTGGGATGCATTTTGAGTTATTGGGTTTTACTGTCGGTGGCTTCTTGAGTTATGAACCGACTACCTGCTCCTGAGTTCAAGGAGTAGGCAAGAAAACCCGAGGAGGAGAAGAACCTAATGTGGATATACGATACGGTTCTCTGTAGTTTCAGTTTTGGTAGAAAATGTACCGCCGATAATAAACTATAAACATTTATACATTTCTTTGTTAGGACTTAAAGAGGGACAAGTCCTCCTTGATTTTTCAAATATCCACAATAGTTCTGTACTTTCATTTCTGGGGGGCTGGATGCGAGTCTCACTCTCTTCTCTCTGCTGCATGTTCACGTGGAGTCCATAGAGGAACCACAGAGATGCCAAGGTGTGTTCCCTCTTCAACTTAATAACATAGTTATAAACAAAAGTATACGGTACGATAACCATTAAATGTTGTAGAGCTGTTTGCAGGGGAACCAGCAACAGCTGCAACCCTATAAATGACTTTAAAAATCTAATCTAATTTTTTTTTTAAATAGCTGACGTGCTCGTTATGATCGCACTGGGAGGACCAACTCACCAGCTTCTCCCTCCGGCTCTGCAGACGGACTCAGTTTTGCCCACCATGGCGTAAACTTAAGCAACCTCTTTATCTCATCGTCCTCAAATAAATCCGCCCTGCAATGAAATAATCAGAAAACAGTCAACACAGAGGGTGGGAGCGATGATTAATAGGCGGTGGATTTGAGTTGGCTAAACCCACAGGTAATGGTCAGGAGAGAAAGCAGCTGCCTCTGCCTCCAGCCGCATCCCTCTCCTCTCTGCTGCCGACGTCCCCTCTGGGTTCTTGACATCTGTCACATCACTCAGCTCGTCCTGTCGGCACACAGCAGAGAAGGTTCGGCCTGATCCACTCACAGAATATATAAGACAGTGAGGATTTCACCGGTAAACCTCACCTGTAATCTCGCAAACACTCCAGACCTCAGATTCCCAAAGCCGTAAGTCTGCATGCCTCTCAGCTCCTCCTCGGTGCTCTCCTTGAACACTTCCTGCTCCACCTGCCAATCAAAATCTTCCTCGTCTTCATCCTCCCCTGTGTCTTCACTGCATCCTTTTTTGAAGCATTAAAACATTTAGCTATATTCATTTTTGCCGAATCCCTTGAACCTTTTCTTTCCTACATTCAGCGAATAATTACTTTTTGTGCAATTAACAGAGTTCAAATGAGGTACAGGTCTGATTACCTGAGCTTAACTCCTCTACCAATGGTTTGGCTGAACGGGAACCTCTCGGGGCCAGCAGACTGGTCAGCATCTGAAGTCCTTCAAAGTTTTCTCCGGCCGTTTCCTTCGGGACACGAAGAGAGAAGAGACCTGGAGCCGGAAAGGGACACGAGAGAAAGGATGATTTTCTACCATTACAGGCCTTTTTAAACAGCATTACTCCAAACATCTAGACACCTGTTATCAAAACACTGTATAATTCTAGACCGAGGGACGGCTCCGAAAAAACTCAGCGCCCTCCAGTTTCAGGGGACTAGAACTCACTTCAGAGGGAGAGGTTCTGAATCCTTAGTTGTGATGCTTCGTCAGACAGTTGTACTTAAAGAGGTGTTAATAAAGGCATTCTAACAACATTATTAACTTGCTGTTAGCGTGTCTTCAGTAATGAACTGGAGTGTGTGACTTCACGTTCTGGTCTCCTAATTGATGGTTTTTCGGAATCGCATCATAAAAAGTTATGTAAAAACTGATAAAAGTTGACTGAATTAAATCCCTCGGAGAGAAAAAAAACATCGTTTGTTAGTCTAGATTCTAGACTAACAAACGATAGTGGATCGCCGTGGCCACCTGCGCAGGCAGCACTTCAAGTTATTACCGTACATACGGAGTGAAAAGTAAACAAGAAACGTCGACGGACGAATTAAACTGATTTGGCCGCACAACAGATAAAATCCGATGGTCGCCTGAAGACCTTGTAAAAATTCAGTGCGCCCAAGTGTTACAGCTTAGATGTGCTTTACGAGGCAAGCCGACTAATTGCCTGAGTGCAGAATGGAGAGCCTGGAAAAAGGGATCTTAATGATTGCTCATTATAAGTCTAAACAAGGACACTCATTAGCGAGGCTTTATTAGCAGATGTTAGAGGCTTATTTGGACACAGCGTGTGAAGAGGGGGCCCTGCTGACAGACCGGGAACCCAGTGTCAGAGTCGGTACGGCAGACGCATCCACGAAGACAACTTCATTAGTGCCGCCTATGTGCGACAGAAAAAGTCAGAGACGCATAACAGTGACTGACAGAAGTGTGCACGGACGGGCGAACGTCGCCCAAACAGTTATTAGAAGCTTTAATTTGCTTTCCTGAGCATTTTAAGAAAGTCTTGCCTGAGCTCCGTGTCGCTCCCTCTGCGGAAAAAGAGATTACAGGCGGCCTGCAGGCTGTAACCGTTACAGCATAAAAGATGGTTCCAGGAGCCCTTTAAATGGGATAAAACCAGTGGGATCATTTACTCTGGCTGACTGACTGCAGAACAGATTAAAGGCACCCCGGGGATCAGTCCCTGACAGCCACCAGAATCATGTCAATGGGTTTGACTGATTGTCATGGAATGCAAGAACATCTGGGCTTTTATTAGGATTACGAAAGACATCAAAGATGCGATATTTTTGGCACTTTTTAACTATTTTACTATGGAATATCAGCTTCTAAATGATGTTGATTATAGGAAGGAACAGCCTTTGTTGCACTATGAAGCTTTTGTGGGAAATCTACAGTGGAATTCAATAACAGCCCTTGTGTCGGTGAAACTCATTCATTTTTGATGAGAAAATATTTTCCTGCATTTCTCTCTGATTTCCTCTCAATGCTACGTAATTATCTCAATACAACAACACCAGTCTGTAGGCTGCAACCTAATACTTATTCCTCGAAGTCGATGCGGGCAAGCGTGTGAAATGGGAGCAGCTGTGACGACGGTGAAATGTCACAACTCTATATTCGGAAAACATAAACAGATGATCCGCTGTGGCGAACCCTGAATGGAACAGCTGAAAGAAGACGACGACGACCACTGGGTCTGGGTCAGATTATCTCCAAAACTGGAGGTCATGTTGGGTGGTCCAGGTTTGTCGTGACGAGACCAACCAAAGCGGTCTCTGGAAGGACAACCGGTGAACCGGCCACAGGGTCATGGGCACCCAAGCTCACTGATGTGTGTGGGGATTGAAACCGAGCCCACGTTGTTTGAGCCATCGGAGAAGGTACTGTAGCACAAACTTATGAAAAGGTTCATGTTGGATGAGATAGAAGGGTGTCGAGAGAGAAACCTCACGGCTTAGAGCACAGAGAGCTGTGTAGCTGGAGAGTAACCATGCTGACCCCTGTCCACTGATGAAGGCACCTACAATGAACACGTGAGCTTCAGAGATTCCACGTAACTATCGTAGAAGGTGGCCTGGTCTTATGAATCACTTTTCTTTTGCACCAAGTAGAAGGTCAGGTGGGTGTGTGTTGCTCACCTGGGGAAGACATGGCGCCAGCGTTCGGTATTGGAAGAGGATAAACTGGGGGAGGCAGCGTGATGACTTGGGCAATGTTCTTCTGGGAAACCTCAGCTCCTTCAATTCATGTGAATGTTACTTTGACCTTCACCACCTAAGTAAATATTATTGCAGACCAAGTAGTCCCCTTCACGGAAAAGGTATTCCCTAATGGTGGAGGCCTCTTCCAGGAGGATAATGTGCCCCACCACACTGCAAAAATGGTCCAGGAATAGGTTGAGGAATATCATTTCCGATCCATTGAGGCCCCGACTCACAGCTTATAGAACATGAAGGATCAGATACTAACATCATGGCGCCAGACGCGGCAGCCGACGTTCAGAGGTCTTGTGACGTTCATGAAAGCTGTTCAGTGGTTATAATGTAATGGCTGATCATTGTATGCGTCCACATCAGACGCACAGACTCGGCTGGGGCTCCGACAGTCACTACAGCAGATTCATTGTCTTCGGTTTGTGCGAGGTCACTTGTTGTTCTGGTGCTGAGGTGGGTTCGTGTCTGTGAGGGTGTCAATACTTCCGCCTCGGAGATGCTGATTATTAAGGGATTAAGTTTAAGCTTGAACTGCAGTTTCGTCCACAACTCCCAGGCTTTGCCATGCATTCATTTTCAATTTTTGCCTCGGTCTGTGTTTTTAATTCAAAAAGGAGCTCAGTGGCTCAGCGACGACACAAGCTACATTTTTTCTGAGCGCTTCTGAAGCTCTAAAGCGGCGGAGCTTCTGCGGCAGTCTGGAATAAGACCGCTGAAGATCAGTAGATGACAGCGCCGCCACGTAGAGACGTATCTGTCTGGTCCACAGAAGAACTTCTGTATGACAGTTGGAGACATCAATCCTCGGGGTGATGCTGACGACGTCTGTGCTGCAGGAGAGCGCAGACGCACCAGCTTCACTTTACCTGATAGAAAACATGACGAGGAACAGAGAGTGACGCATCCTGAGGGAGTCGGGATGTTTAATCATCCTTAGAATTAAAATTTAAAAGTAGAGAAAACCCAACTTTGACCACGTGCTCGACAGACAGGTTTACTGATCACCAAGTTGAGCCCAACTTGGAATAAATATCATCGTTTACGGTCAGATATGACTCGTCTGTTTTTGGATCTCTGGGCTGATTGATCAGCTTCTGTGGCAGCAGCACAGAACGTAACAGCACCAAATCAGCCTTCAACACCAGCCAGCAAGGTTATGATGAAGATCAGGGGGGTGTGAGGTTTTTACGACTTATAAGGTTTGTGACTCACAGCAGAAGAAGGAGATTTTAAAGCAGTAGGCTTCTAACTCAAAGTAGAAAAACTTGAAAATGTCTTCAGGTTGGCTCCTTGTGCTGAAAGCAGGGGACAAAACTAGCTGCCATGTAACCGGGAATGTCAACAA